>PVLC010037933.1:0-14995 GCA_004027655.1 Graphiurus murinus
TTGCTCAGGCCGAAATCTAAAGGCAAGCACAGCACAGAGCACGTCCTCAGCCTCCTAGCTGGGTTCGGGACCCTGTCCACGCAGACCCCGCCAGGAACGTCAACTCTGCCGCCCACTGGGCTGCACAAGCCAACCCGCCCTCCCTCCCTCCCTCTCACGCAGGGCGGAGCACAGGACCAAGCCCAGCAGCGGTGGGCAGCCTGCCTGCAGTGTCTAGCAAGCTCCTGAGGACAAAATCCACAGAGTGTGGGGAATTCTTGGTGAATCTACAAATTCCAGAGTGTCTTCCACACCACCAAGAGGTTTTGTTTCTTAGTAGCAGCTGTGAATTTCCTGGGGGCACTTCTCCTAAACATGCACAGAAGAGACTGTGGGCTCCTGCTGCAGGTGGGGGCTGAGCAGCTGTGCTGATCTAACAAGATGGGAGGCGTGGCGCATGCTTGTCATCCCAGTACTTGGAGGCTGAGACAGGAGGATCCGGGTTCACGGCCAGCCTCAGCTACTCAGTGAAGCCCTCCGCAACTTAGTGAGACCCTGCTTCAAAATAAAGAATAAAAAATAGGGCTGGGGGTATAGCTCGGAGGTAGAATGCCCCTGGGTTCAATCTCAGTACTACAAAAAGAAAAGATGGCAGGGAGGCGGACGTAGGTGTGGGCAGAGGGCGTTGTGGGAGGTGCCGACTCGATGGAGAGCGAGCCAGGGGACGAGGCAGGGACAGGAGGACGGTGCCCAGAGAGGGCCACGCCCTGCTCTAGACCTGCGAGACCACCCTGGAGCATCCTGGCGGGCACAGTGTCACTGGGGGGTCTTTGTGAAGAAGGGGGGCAGAAGTCAAGGAGCAGGAGACTTGAAGCTGAAGGTGGAGGAAGGGGCCCCAAGCCGAGCGCTGGGGAGGGGGGGTTCTAAAAGCTGGAAGAGGCAAGAACAGAGCTTCTTCCCTGGACACCCCGGAGGGAGCTCGGCCTGCTGGTGTTTTGAGTTTAGCCCTCAGAACCCTGAGGTGACAAATCATCTGTGCTGCTTCAGGCCACTGACGTCCTGGGCACTTGTGACAGCGGCCAGAGGAGTCTAACACTGATGGGGTTCTGCGATAGGAAGGTGTTCACAGCACGGCTGGACCTGCTGGTGGCTTCCTGGGTTTGGATGTAAGCGGGTGTGACCGGGCGGCTCCTGCTGTGTGCAGGAGACAGAGTGAAGGCCACAGGTTCCTCAGCAGGGCAGGTGCCCTGAGGCAGGGGGATGGCTGCCCTAGGGTCAGCGCTGGCCGAGGCCTGGGACTTGAATGAACATCCAGCAATGCGGAGGGGAGGCCTGGAGGGGGGCTCATGTGTGTGCAGGTGTGTGTGTGTGTGTGTGTGTGTGTGTGTGTGTGTGTGCCTGTGTGCACGTATGTGTACATCTGCATGCACGTGCATTTGTGTGTGCGTGTGTGTGCATGCACCTGCATGTGTGTGCCTGTGTGCGTGTATGCGTGTGTGTGTGTACCTGGTGAGTCTGCACTTTCCCCAGGCTGTGAGAACATGCACAACACAACTGACCCATCCAGAAAAAAATCCAGCGAGATCAGAGAGGAGCATTTGGCAAACGCTCCCACACCCAGGGCCATGATTTAGTGGTGGCCCCCAAATCTACAGAGGCTGAGAGGAAGTCACCGAGGGAGACACCATCTTTTACAAACCTGTGATCTTGATGTGTCCCTCTTCGTCCAGGAGGATGCTGAAAGAAAGGGGAAGGAAACAAACCGAGGCTTTAGGGAGCTGGGTCCTGCCGGCGTGAGGAGCGCAGAGCAGGCTGGGCTGGGATGTCCTCGCCCCGCACCAGTGTGTGGGGGGGATGGTGGCTGCCGCGGTGTGCGGTGGATTCTCAGAGGGACACTTCCCGGCCCCACAGCTTCAGCCGGCTCGGGAGATGAGCTTGAGCCCCTGGCTGTGGGTTCTAGAACTCTCGAGCCCCAGGGAAGGACTGCCGCCTCCAGCCTGCTCTGCATAGAGAACAGTATTCCCAAGACTGCCTTGGCCCAGAGACTCGGAGGCTCTGAGGAGAAACTTTTCTGTGCCTGGGAGGTCCTGAGACCCCCAACTCCTCCCCAGATCCTCCCGGAGTCGGGCACGGGCTCCTGGACCACCCCTGGCCTCTGGTGGGCCCTGTTCACGAGAGCAGGACCTGGCAGGGAGGAGGTCTCGGGGCTCCCCAGGTTCACCTTGTGACCTCCACGGAGCCCTGGTTACACAGGTGTTGGGAGCTGGCTCTGTCCTGGGCCGTTCTCCCTAGTAGAGAGTGGGGTGGGTCTGTGGGGGCGCCGGGCAGTCGGCCATCGCGCCTCTCTCCCCTGGACAGCGAGCTGGTCTGGGGCTGTAATACTGAGACCCTGTCACTCTCCACCTCCTGATCTATGGTTTGGGCTGACAGTGAATCCTCTTCCGTGATATCCCGGCAGGTGCCAGCCCAGCCCTAGAGAGACCCGGAAGCCGGCTAGAGAGAAACGCAAGCAAACTCCGAGGATACTTGAGCCTTCTAATAACCCTGAGAAGGAAGGAAGCTCTGTCTCATGTCACAGCGTGGCTGACCCTGAAGGACACCGTGCCGAGGGAGGTCATCTGGTCATGAAGGAACTCAGCATCGCGGCTCCCACACACAGAGGTCCCCAAGCCGTCAGTCACAGAGGCGGACAGCAGAGTGGAGGTTGCCAGGGGTGGGATGTGGGCCTGGTGGGGTGTGGGGACAGTTTCTGCTCTGCGGGGGTGGGGGGTGTCACACTACACCATAGACATACTTAATGTGACCAGGCTGTGTACCTCCACTCGGGGAAAATGGAAAGGTTTGTGTCACCAGTTCATTACACAAGTCAATTCTGCCAGGCGATTAAAGAACACCTACTATTTTATGGAAATGTAAAGGAAAAGTTTACAGCATTTTAATTAAGATGATATGTTATAATTAAATAGACAAATGCCTTTATGTTTACTTTTTGGTTGTACTTAATCTTTGCCTGGAATTAAGCAACTTCCAAGTCTCATTCCTTAATAATTTTAATTGAACAACAAAACCTTCTTCAACCAGCAGTTAAATACTGCTATTTTTAACCCTAAGGACTACTTTTGTGTGTGTGTGTGTGTGTGTGTGTGTGTGTGTGTGTGTGTGTGTGCGCTACACTCCCAGCCCTTTTATTTTATTTTTTATTTTGAAATGGGGTCTTGTTAGGATACAACACACTGGCCTCAAACATGCTATCCTCCTGCCTCAGCCTCCCAAGTACCAGGATGACATGTGTGAGCCACTGCGCCTGGCTGTAGGGGCCACTCTGACCTTAAGAAAGGGTGGGAACCCACACTCCTTGCCTTAACAGCTGCACAGTGTGAGGGCCTCGGCTCACAGGACTCTGCCCACAACCCGTCCACCGGAGGGGAACCTCAGCTGCGAGCACAGGTCTCAGGAGCCAGAGGGCAGCCAGCACAGGTCGACTTCCGAGATGACTTTTGCCATGACCCTCAGGACAGGGCAGACTCCCACAGTTGCCCCAGGACCAAGAGCGGGTGAAAGGCGAGCACTGGGGGGCATGTCGCCAGGGCTTGGCCTCCTGCTCCTTTTGTGGGAAGGCCAGGGTACAATTGTCAGCTGTCCCGTCCCTGTGCATTCCTAGGTCAGGGCCTTTTATGGTCAGGTACAAAGGTTTTCATAGGTGTGGCCAGGGACTTCTGCTGGTGGGGCGTAAAGCCATCAAGGTGTTGTGCGCGTGGTCAGGGTGCTTCATGTCCTGTGACCTGGAGCAGAGGCTGGTGCCGTCCCTGACCCCCAGTGGCCCCTGGCCTTAGGGAACACCTGGCAACCTGGAGTGGCCACGGTTGGCTGGCCCAGCAGGGGACGCCTGCCTAAATACCGCCCTGTAAGTCTCCCCCCATCTAAGGGCCACCCCGAGCTTCTTTGTTGGCTCCACAAAGAACACAGAAAAAAAAACCTGAGCTGGGCGCAGTGGCCGTGCCTGTAATGCCAGTACGAGGGAGGCTGAGACAGGAGGATTACAGCTGAACACAGCCTCAGCTACTTAGTGAGGCCCTCAGCAACTAAGACCCAATTTTAAACTAAAAAATAAAATCTGGTTGGGAGTGTAGCTCAAAGGCAAAACGTCCCAGGGTTCAATCCCTGCACCACAGACACACACCAAAAAACAAAAAAAAAGAGAGAGAGAAAGAAAGAAAAGCCTTGAAACGGGAATAGTATTATTATTTTGGAGGGACATTAATGTTTTAATTTAGAACAGTTTAGCAAATGATCCTAGAAATAATAGGACAGATTGTCATCACCAAAGACATATAATCTGAGCAGGAACTAGGCCACCGTCTCTCAGCTGAGCCTCAGGAAAGCCTGCCCGACTCTTACCCAGACGTGGGCAGGAGAGTCAAGGAGAGCAGCTCCTGACCACGGCCCCTGGGCTTGTGCTGTAGCTGGAAGGCTTTTCTAGTCCAGAGGACAGGAGAGGGGAGAGGGAGAGGGAGAGGGAGCGTGAGGCACCTCCTCTTAGCTGCCCCTCAGTGGCAGGCACCTTGCTGGAGAAGGGTGTGGAGCACAGGACCTGTCCAGGCTCGCCTCCCGCCTGGCCCTCTGTACCTGTGCATCAGGTATAAAAACCCAGGCTCTTCCTACAAATATGAGCAAATGCCACCAGGCAGCCAGGTCCTGCACGGGGTGGGAGGCCATTGCTCACCTGGCCTGGGATTCTAGGGCGGGACGGCCAGCATGAGATGGTCCCCAGTGCCTGACCCCATGCACTCGTGGGGAGTAAGTCCTGGGCCCTGGTCTCTGTGGGCTGGAGGGAGGGCTGACGGGGGGGCGGGGGCGCCAGAGGCCTCACTTACTTCTCCGGCTTCAGGTCTCTATAGATGATCCCCAGGCCGTGGAGGTGGTCGAGAGCCAGGGCCAGCTCAGCCAGGTAGAACTTGACATCCTCCTCTGTGAACATCACCTATGGGGGAAGAAGAGGCGTCCAGTGGGTGTCAGAGACTCCGCCAGGGAGACCCGAGCATGCGCCAGGATCCGGACTCCACGGCTCCTTCCTGGCTCTTCCAGTGGAAAGGTGGGCTCTCTTCGAGGTTTTGACAAGGACAGGGACTGGCGCGCCATCACAGAGCTGGCTGGGTGTCCCCGAGGCAGAAAGACGGGGGACCCGAGCGCCATCACAGAGCTGGCCTGGTGTCCCTGGGGCACAGCCCTGCAGCCTGCCCTTCTCCCCACACACTGAGCTCCGGAGCACACTCCTGATTCTTGTTCTAATACAGATGCTCTGAAGGGAATTCACAGCACCTCTGTACACACAGCCCTGCTGGCTGTGAGGCCGGGGAGGGTGGAGATGGGCCGTGAACCTCGTCTCTCTCCCGTCCTGTCTCCCTCCCTTGGGGCCTAGTAACCTGCCACGCCCCAGAGTGGCCGCTGTGGCCAGATGCAGCATGCAGGAAGAGGCCGGGGGCGGAGGGCTCTCGGGTGTGGGTCTCACAGGGGCCGGGCTGGGAAGCCCTAAGGCTCCGCACGGCACAGTGGCTCGGGCCAGCTGGAATGTGCAGGAGGCCACGAGGCCAACAGACCGCAGAGCACGAGCACTGCCAGGGGAGAATCCCGCCTCCTCCAGCCCTCAAGTCCTGAGGGCTGCTAAGCCAAGTTCCTGTTTGAGGTGCTAGAGGTCAAGGTCAGCCCCGGGGTGGCGAAGGAGCTATGGAGCTCAGGTAGTGTGTGAAGGCCTGACCAGATGCTCCCAAACATGAACCGTGTGCACACGGGGAGTGGTCCACACCACGCCAGCTGCACCTTCTGGGATGGAAGGAAGGGGCAGGGACACCATCTGTCCCACCCGTCACCAGAAACCAACTGTCCACATCCATCTGCCACGCCGGGCAGTGAACAGTGGACCCATGGTGCGGAGGAGGCTGGGGGGCCATTTCCCGGGGTCTCCCAGGGAGGAGGCCTTGCTTCTCATGCAGCTGTGTGACCTCTTGAAAACCAACACCTGCACATCCACACGCCACACGAGTGTACACCACACACCACACACCATGCACGTGCATACTACACACATGCACCATACACCACACACCACAGACCACACACATGCACAGCACACACCATGCACTATACACATACATGCACACCACACACCACACACGTGCATACCACACACCATGGACCATACACCACACACCACACACGTGCATACCACACACCACGGACCATACACCACATGCCACACACATGCATACCATATACCACGTACCACAAACCACATGCACACACTCCCGCACCACCCCCCGCCCCAGACAGATGTGGTGCACCCCTGGGAGGTGGCTCACCTCTTTGGACAGCCTGGTGAAGAGGTCGCCACCCCGCAGGAAGTCCAGGATCAGGTAGAGCTTCCCCTCGGTCTGGAAGGCTGAGGAAGCAGACACAGGTGAGCACAGGCAGGTGGACGGGCTCCTGGGACGGGGCCTCTCCACGGGCCCTGGGTTCTCTTTGCTGCAAACAAGCTCATTAACCCACGAGCTGTCACTTCAGAAGGGCAGGGGAGCCAGAGGACAATCCAGGGGACGGGGAAGGACACTAAGCTCTCTGTCTCACTTTTGCTAGAATCTTGGGACGTTTTGTCATTCTTCTTCCCTCCCTTCCTCCTTCCTCTTCTTAATCTCAAAGGGAACTGCAGGATTCCCAGGGAGAAAAGTGCTTGTATATCCAGACCTGCCTCACCACCACCGGTGACCGGCTTAGTAACTGCGGGGCGTCTTTAGAAGCAACTTCCGCTGTGCGGTGCTTACCGAGTCAGGGGAGGCCGGTTCTGATGGAGGGGGAGCCACGCTCCTGCTCCTTGTCCCCCCCAGGGAGCTGTGTCCTGACAACCAGGCATGGAGACCCTTCTGTTGTGATAATTGGTCGCCGAGCTACCTGTGTCCTGACAGTGGGGCTCGTGTCCTCAGTTTGGTGGCTGTGTGTTACAGTTCTGGGTCTACTGTGTATATTTCAGGATGGGCAGACCACACAGCTCTTGTCCACATTCACGAGAGCAAGCACATGAGGGTCAGAAGTCAGTCATGATTACTGTTGCTGTGACGCCAGACCACGGTCACTGCCAGCGAGGGCCACCAGCTGTGACCAGACCATGGCCAGCGAGGTTCTGTGACCTGTGGAGGCCTCGGTGTTAGTAAGGGTCAGTCAGCTGGGACAACCAGGCAGGATTAGCGGGGCTCTGTCATTTTGGCAACTGTTTTAAATACATAGGCCTTAGAGCCAGAAGGGGTCCTAAGCATTGGAATCCTTAAAAAAATGCTGGATTTTGGAAATATGGTCTCTAGCTGAGAAACCCCATGTCAGAACTGTGCTAGATGAGGTGTGTACGGCGTTTCCATCCCGGGGCTTGCTGGCCAGTCGCTGACCTTGAGCAGCCATGGGGTAACGCAGAGGGCCTGTTTAGAAGCCTGTGTAAGGGACCCGGGTACAGCTCAGTGGGAGAACATGTGCCCAGCATTGCCGAGGTGCCAGTAGCTCTCAAAAAAGTTATTTGTAAAAGTCTTTGGAAGATGCCTAGTTCTTAATTTCTTAAGAAAAAAAAATTCTCTGGGGATCGATTTAAGTGTCCCACGGGGCCAGATCTGACCCAGACGTCGGGAGCAGGTGCGAGAGAGCGTCAGCTTGCCCACGCCTGACCGCGTGAGGGGCCTCACTGGGCTGCCCGGCCTGCACTCCAGCTTTCCTGCTTCCTCCGTGGACGGGCTGCATGACTGCCATAGGACTGCACTGCTGTCTCGGTCGTATCAGGAGCCAGCCAGAGGAGAGCTAGAAGCTTCCAACGCAACCCCAGTGCACGCTCAGCCTTTGCTTTGGATTTGAGTGAATGTCACTCAGACCCTCACCCCCCCGGAGCCCCTGAGGCCGCTTCAGCATGGCATGGCGTGACTCCAATACACCGGGACACCAAACTTCATGATGTGGAGGTTTAACCCGCTGCCTCTCTGCTGAGCCACAGAGGCAGAGAGCAAATGGACAGCCCCGTGAGGAGAGGAGTCACGCAGCCTCAGGTAAGTTACTCCTAGAGTCCCAAAAGCTGGAACAGTAACCTGCTTGAGTGGAACTTTGAGAGTTTTGAGCTACTGTCTTTAGAACGCTTGAAACGGGCTTCTCTTAAAAGGCAGTGTGAGTGCCACAGCTTAGAGAAATGACGGGTTCACAAAGCGTTCTGGAACCGTATGAAATGTGTCACGGTTCCTCCCCATCTTATGAGGAGAGCTCTGTGCCAGGTTATCAACGGTGGTGATATAATAATAAGGAATGGCCCCATGCTAAACTAGTCTTTGGGGCAGAAATGGTATCTTGCCCTTTTAGGGAAAACAAATACAACAAGAGATAAAGCGTGAGGACTTAAGATAATACCATCCCCAGACAGGACAGGAATCCACGACAAGGGGAGGAAGTTCTTCTGTCTGACCTATTGTCTTTGCAATTTCCTCTGAGTGGGGAAGGTCCCCCCGGCCCCTGTCCACGTGTGCCTGCTGTTGTTCTACTTGCCGTAATGAAGCTTCACGATGAACGGGTGGCTCACTTCGGCTAGGATGTCTCTCTCCATCTTAGATCTAACCCGGTCCCGGACTGCAGGACAGAAACAAATGGTGTTCAAGAGGTGGGTGGGGATTAAGAGTTCTCAGGAGCATTGGATATGAAATATTAGATAAACTAATCCCTCAACTTCTTACTATAAAATTTTCAAACATGTACAAAGGTTGGAGTAGTATAAAGATTATTCCTATATCCTTCACCCAGATTTAACAATTATTTATATTTTGATACATGTGGTTTGATACATTATATTTTGATACATTTGTTTATTTGACACATTTTCCTCCTTTCCCTCTCTGTCACTCCCTCCAAAAACATTGACGATCAATTGTAAATACCATGACATTTTACCCGGAGCTGGGTTTACACGGGTCTCCTGATGACAATTTCTCACACAATTTGAATCTAGAGTAATCCCTAGAAAGATCAGTGAGTCCATGACACCAGCTGACAAGGCACTGCCACGTCCTTTCTGGCTCATTTTCCCAACCTAGGATGTAGTCAAGTTTCATTCACACTGTATTCGTTGCTAAATTGCTCTGTTTGCTTTGTATCTAGAAAAGTTCTACTCTTTCTTCCCCTTGACATTTAGGTTAAACCCAGGCTGGTTTTCTGGGAGAATGCTCCGCCCAGGGGTCTGCTTGTGGTTCAGCTGGTCCCACTGCCCCTGTATTTCTCGTAAGCTGAGGTTAGTCGGGAGGCTTTGCAGAACAGGGGCTGAGCAGTCTGGCGGGCAGGTGACCTCTCTACCTTGACCGCAGGGGTCCAGGAGCGACCTGCGGCTGCCCTCGCCAGTCCTGCGCCCTGGGGCTGCCATGGCAAACGGTCATCTCTCTTTGCAGAGGTCGCGGGCCCCTTCGCAAGCCAAGAGCAACATGTGCCAGAGGTGATACTGGCAGAAAACGACCTGTGGATTTCCCAGCAATCTCCCATCCAACAGTATCAGCATCCGACCGTGATCCTTGCTGCGTCACCCATGGTTACAAACAGCAATTTTTGCATTTCTGATGGAAGGGTAAATCAAGAAGACTCCCCTTCTCCCTGTCCCTCCCTGTCCGTAGGATGATTACAGTCCGTGTGTGTGTGTGTGTGTGTGTGTGTGTGTGTGTGTAGGTATAGACACATATATATGTATTTTTAAACTTAGTGTGTTTTAAGCAATTACAACATTATCCTTTCTGGTGTTTACACTGTCTCAGTATAGCCATCTGGGAGTCCAGATGTAATTAGTTCTGAGGCAAAACAAATGAGCAAACGGAGAAAGATAATCCCTTGAGAAAAAGGGCAAGTCTACAAGCTAATCTCTGCACACAGGGCAGTGTCCAGCGGTCCCACGTGAGGGTGGGAAGTTCTTTAGAGCTTCCTATTATAACAACTGTGCTACGCATTTGCAACGTCCTGGACCAGGTCTTTAAATTCAAGCATAATATATACTCATGAAGTTTTGTTTAAGAAGTCCTTCCCCGAGGACGGGCTAACAGCAACAGGGATGGTATTAAAGTGGGGTCTAACCAATGCGGTGAGGACGTGGGGCACCCCTGGCCTTGACAATAGGAAGGTCAAGTGGTGTAGCCTGGCGAAAACAGCCTGATGGCTCCTCAAAAGTTAGATGAAGAATCACCACAGGACCCGGCGATTCTGCTCCTGGAATACATCCAAGAGATTTGAAAGCAGCGACTTGAGCTGGTGCTCATACTCCTTGTTCACAGAGCAGCCGTGGGGACACAGGTCACTCTCGCCCAGCCGCGTCTACCCTGTGTCCCTCGCCTGTGCCGGCGTGACCAGTGGGGGCCTCTGGAGAAGCAGGTGGCAGAGGAGAGGGCACCGTGGTCCTACACCCATCTTGCCATCTCCTTGCAAAGCCGGCCTGCACCTCTGGTAAGATAATCTAAAAGTCCTCTAAACAGGACCCATGTCCTAGAATTCAGATGCATTTGGAATGAAGGGCACTGTTGGGCCCCGCATCTGATTATAGAATCAGTAATGGAAACCGAAGGCCATCGTGAGCCTGGTGAGAAGTTAGAAACAGGCATCTTAGATTCCCGTGACTCAGGGCTGTCTAGTTACAGAGGAAAAATAAACGCAGATCTCTTTCCTACATTGTCCACTACAACGAATCCCAGATCTATTGGAGAGTTCAATTAAAAAAAAAAAATTCAATCTTTAAAAATTAGGGTAGATGTGAATACTTAGGCCCTGTCTGCATGGGGAAGCTCTTTTTAAATAAAAATCTGTGGAGTAAATAACTGTAGACAGGTTGAGTTACAAAACATCTATGAGTCGGCCATCCAAAAAGAGCATACAACTAAAAGACAAACAAAGATAACAAGGTTCGCTAAAACAGAAAGAGGGCAAAGAGCCTACACAAATATCTAAATGCTGTTGTAATGTCTAAAATATAGAGAAAACCCCAGAACCTAGCCCTGACCGTGAGCCTGAGCCGGTGGGGACCAAGCACCTCAGCTCGAGGCACCGTCACCACGGCACCAGGGGCAAGTGGACAAGCCGGGGCTGAGGTGCGGCCTGGGGGTGGGTAGGCACAGGCTGTGGCCCCTCCAGGCTCCGACTGGGTCCCTGCTGATGACCAGCTACTTAACTGACCCTGCGGGGACAGCCACCACGCTGGTGTTTCAGCCTTGGTGTCTGAAATACCAAGCATGGGACCCGTTCTCCGAGGGTGACAGAGGAGACGGTCAGGTCCTCGTAGATTCGGCTTTGCTGGGCAGAGGCAGTGCCCCGACCTCCCCAGTGCCCGCTCCCTGTGGGGCGCGTCATCCGTGGTCCACATCCAGGGACCCAGGCTCTGCGACTGGCTGGCCACCATGACCGGTCACGAACAACAGGACGCTGAAGCAAAGGCTGTGCGCACAAAGCTGCTCCTGATGGTTCAGCACCCTGAGCCTTTCTGATTCCCAACTCATTGTTGCTGTGTCGATGAGTAGCAGAAACCATGGGAGTGCAGAGACAAAAGACTGTTCTCCCAGCCTGCGAGGAAACGTCAGCAACAACCTCCCCTGAAGCCAGACCATGGGAGCCGGTCGAGCCCTCCACAATATTTACTGTCAGGTATTTAACAAGGAAGTCTGCAATTGATGGGGTCTTGCTGCCATTGACAAGAAAAGAATAAATGTGCTAGGTTATTTTGAGATTCCCTAATAAACTGCAGGCATTGGGGATAAACTAACGGTTTTGTTCTCCATCATGGCAGATCCACGAAGGAGGCACTGGATCTCTGACCTCCAGCCTCCAGTGCCGTGAGAAGTTAAGTTGTTGAAAGCCGCCCAGGCTGCGGTGCTGTTATATCAGCCTAATGGACTACGACTGACCACATCATAGCACTATGGTGATTATCACAAGAAAGGTGATGCTGAGATCAAGGTCACTGCGGATGAGCAACGGCCCCCCTGCACGCACACCTCAGCAAGTCGCCGTGTGGGAGCCGCGCAGGCGGTGTGCTGAACGTGAAGCAGGGCAGCACTGTGGCCGGGATCCCACAGCGGCCGCGGGCCACAGCTCTGTGCGTGCTCCTGTGGCCACCGGGCGCTGCTGCCATGTAGTGGTGCGACCCCAAAGGGCTCCATCGCAAAGGGCCTTGGGTCTGCTGCAGCACACTGCAGGGGCTGGGGAGGCTGAGCGGACGCATTGTGGCCCAAGCCCGAATCGCTGGGGACCCTGGAGCCCAGCTCTCAAAAGTGGTACCATCACATGATGCTTCCTTTCACTGCCGACAAAAAGGCTACTGAGTTAGCTACTAACTATAGATCTCTCTCTCACACACACACACACACACACGCACACACACACACACGCAAGAAAGGTAACCTGAATAGTTGGCACCTGAGGTCTGATCAGGAAAGGCAAGGAGCCAGAGGCCCCGGTGTGGACAGGGGGTCTTCGGGGAGCATGGGAGCCCGGCCCTCGCCATCTCCAAGCCGTATGATTTTGAGTATCGTTGCTGCTCTGTGCCTCAGTGTCCACATTTGCGAAATACTAATAGGAAGGAGCACTTGAAACTTGTGCTTGGAATTTGCCTTCCTTCCCCCTCCCGCAAAAATCCGAAACCATCCAAATGGTAACCAAATGATATAAACAAGTTAGCACAGAAGACAATCTGTTCAAACGCAGGCAATGAGGAGCTTAGTTTGAGTGAATCAATGTTTTTAACAAAGCAACTCAGCTAAGAGAGCAACAAATACAAAGACGCCAAAAATGGCACTCTGGGTGTTGGATCCATTGGGTTCATCTGCCTGGGGACTACTTCAAGACATTGCCATCAGCGGGAAGCCATAGACACACGTCTACACTGGTCGCCATACATCGGTGCATCTGCAGAGCGGTGCAGGCAGCGCCCTGCTTCTTAGAGGGGTCAGGCTGTTACTAGCAGCAGGGCTGCAGGGGACACTGTCCTGCTCAGGTCCCTGCCTCTCAAGACCCTTGCTCACTCTCCAGGGAGCCGCTGTGACCCGACACTCAGCCACCGAGAGGCACGGGGGACATTGCTGTTAGTGCCGATCGGTTACTTCACTCTTGTAAACAAAGCAACCTGGCCAGAAGGCTCTTTTCTCTCTCACAATCGATAAGACACTATTCTAAGAAGGGGATGCAACTCCACTTTGGGCTGAGAAAGTGGATTTTCAGGGTAAATGGTTGAAAATTAGGCATGAAAACACAGATAAAGTCCTATTTCATAATAATAATAATAATTATTATTATTATTTTATGGTATTGGAGAATGGACCCAGGGGCATTCTACCTCCGAGCTCCACCTCCAGCCCTATTTTTTATTCTTTATTTTGAAACAGGTCTCACTAAGTTGCAGAGTGCCTCACTAAGTAGCTGAGGCTGGCCGTGAACCCAGATCCTCCTGTCTCAGCCTCCTAAATGCTGGGATTACAAGTGTGCGCCACCACGCCAAACCTATTGCAAAATTATTACTGCAAAGAAATATTTCACATCAGAAGCTGTTTCCACGCTGGGAGGATGTCCAGGAACCAGAGGATTCTGCACTGGGAGTGGCTGCGGGCTCTGCTCAGTAATTAACAAGATCGCTAACTGTGTACCGGACCTTCCTGAGGGGCTGCAGCCTAACCAAGACAGGAGGCGTTCTAACCAGATGGCCATCAACAGTCAGCCCTGCTCCCCGCTCCCTCACACTCCCGAGACCATCTCCACGGAGAGAGGACCAGGGAGGACACAGTGAGCACTTCCACCCGCTGTCCTGGGAGAGGGGCTAGCACCGCATGCCGGTCTAGGCAGGAGGGAACGCAGGGAAGGCAGGGCGGCAGGGTCCCCAGGTCCTCGCTCCCTGCTCCCCGCCACCTGTCCAGGAGTCTCTGGGTCAGTGCGCACTAGGCCCATGGGCAAGGAGGGGTTCTCTTGCTGGGCCAACAACCCAGACCCTCGGGAGCGGCCCCCACCAGCAGTGTGGAGGACCCCAGGTGAGTCCAGCTCACAATCAAGGCTGAGCGCAATGGTGCCCAGCACAGGCGCCTGGCAGGCGGTGGGGTCCCAGCTCGTTAACGCACCAGCCGAGGGTGGAGTCCCAGGGCTGGAAGCCGTGGCTCAGCAGGACCTCCTCCTCAGCCAACCCCCTGACGGCACACAGTCGGGGCATCACTTTTGGAACTCATGTTTAAAACACGAGGTACAGAACTGTTAGGTGTAATGACTTCCTGTGGAGCCAGGAGTATGGAAACTTTGCGAATTTCAAGAAGTTGAAGGTTTTAAAGGATCCGTGAGTACTGTCATTCCATCAACAGCTGTCGAGAGGTGGGGGCCGAGCTGGGGAGACGGAGGCGGGAGGCGGGCTGGGCCGTGAGCCCCTTCCTCTGTCAGCTGTGGCGCAGCCGGCATCTCCTTAGAAAGGACTTGTCACTTCTCGACAGGAAGGAGGAGGCCACAGCTGACACTCCAAACCCATTAAAGGTAAAGAGAGCTGTGGAGGACTATTATCCCCGCGTGAGGAGCACAGACTCCCACTCACAGCGGACCTCCCTCCGCGCACACGACAGTCACCGAGTTTCTCAGAAGCAACCTGGAGTTTTGAAAGGATTTCTGCAAGCCCTTCGCCCCCACCCCTCTTTTTCTGTTTCAAGACGTCTTTACTGCTGAGATGCGGCACATCCCTTGGGTGTGGTCTGTACCTTCGGAGTTTTGCTCTCGGGGAGTGGAGAGGGTCCCTGAGGGTCCCTGCTGGTTCCGGCGTGTTCCTTTGCTCTCCTGCATCCTTTGGCGTTATTAATTGGCTTACAAACTGGGGATGCGGCTTAGGTACAGACTGAGCTATGGGGTACGTGGATGGCTCCGTCTACTGGAATGCAGAGCTGTTAGAGCTAAAGCCTAGCTGAATGCTCCTGTGAGGAGGGGAGGGGAAGCCGAGGCGGGGGGGGGGGCGGGGGGGGTCTTCACC
>PVLC010037934.1:0-15025 GCA_004027655.1 Graphiurus murinus
CGGTACTGGGGATTGAACTCAGAGGCGTTCTACCTTCGAGCTACACCCCCAGCCCTATTTTTTACTCTTTATTTTGAAACCGAGTCTCACTAAGTTGCGGAGTGCCTCACTAGGTAGCTGAGGCTGGCCGCGAACCCGGATCCTCCAGTCTCAGCCTCCCGAATGCTGGGATTACAAGCGTGCGCCACCACGCCCGGCCAGGATCTCTTTTATAAAGATACTAATCCCACTTGTGAGGGCCTCACACTCTTGGTCTAATCACTTCTCAAAGACCCGACTTCACAGGAGGCCAGGATTTTAAATCTGAAATTTGGGGAGGAGGGGGGCACAAACGTTCAGATCACAGCGTTTCACTCCCAACCCCAAGATTCAAAGCAGGCAAAACACATTCACTTTATCCCAATAGCTTCGAGTCTTACCTCATCCCAGCATCAACTCTAAGGTCCAAGGTCTCATCAAAATATCCTCTAAATCAGAGGTGCAATTCATCCGGAGGCAAAAGTCCTCTTCAGCTGGGAGCCTGTGAAAACAGACAAGACAGGTGCTTCCCAGATACAACGGCAGGACAGGCTTAGGACAGACGTCGCCAGCCCCACAGGGAGGGTGCAACAGAAGAAAGGGCAAAATCTAACAGGGCAGCAAACATCAAACCTTAGGGCTTGAGAGTAACCTGCTTTGACTCCACAGTCCACCCTCTGGGCCCACTAGGGTGGCGGTCCTGCTTCTATGCGCATCCCTTGCGGGTGGAGGGCACTTGCCTCTGGCTATCTAGGATTAGGTCTCCAGGTTAAAATGGTATTTTTTAGGCCAGGCATGGTGGCCCATGCCTGTAATCCCAGTACTTGGGAAACTGAGACTGGAGGATTGCAGATTCAAAGACAGCCCTTAGCAACTTAGTGAGAACCTGCTTCCAAACAAGAAATAAAATCAGGCTGGGAAGGTAGAATGTAGTTGGAAGGTAGAATGCTTTCAATCCCCAGTGCCAAAAAAAAAAAAAAAGATTTTTTTTAAATTAAGCCAGAATAAAAATTAAAAATAAGCCTTGTAGTGGCACACACTTGTAATCCCAGTACTTGGGAGGCTGAGACCGTAGGATCCAAGTTTGCGGCCAGCCTCAGCTACTTAGTGAGGCACTGTTTCAAAATAAAGAATAAAAAATAGGACTGGGGGTGTAGCTCGGAGGTAGTGAGTTCAATCCCCATTACTGCAATAAATAAATAAATAAATAAATAAATAAATAAATAAATAAATAAAATAAAAATAGGACTGGGGGTACTGGGGGTATAGCTTAGAGATGGAATCCTGCTGGGTTGAATCCCCAGTACCAAAATAAATAAATAAGTAAATAAATAAATTTAATAGAACTCAAATCACCATGAGGAGAAGTGCATGAATTTTCATGTTGGTCTGAGGACTGTAGAAAAATGAAGGTGTGAGTCGGGCGTGGTGGCGCATGCTTGTAATCCCAGTACTAGGGAGGCTGAGACTGGAGTATACAGGTTCGAGGCCAGCCTCAGCTACTTAGTGAGGCCCTCTGCAACTTAGTAAGACCCTGTTTCAAAATGAAGAATAAAAAATAGGGCTGGGGGTGTAGCTAGGAGGTAGAATGCCCCTGGGTTCAGTCCCCAGTACTGCAAAAAAAAGAAAAAATAAAGAAAGAAAAATGAAGGTATGTTTCCCTCGCTAGGATCAGAGAGTTGAGCTCCGTGAGGCTGGTTTGAGTCTTTACCGTGTAGGATCTTGGAACCGGCTCTTTCCGGGTGTGCCCCATGCTGAGTGAGATGGCATGGCGGGAGGCCTGGGGACCGTCACGGGTTGGGGAGGGCCAAGCAGGGAGCGGGCTCCTGAAGGCAAGATCCTGAGCAAGGACCCGGTGTAGCCTTCGCAGCGGCACTTCTAGTTCCAAATATTTCAAATACCTAGAAACTGCAGTATAACCATGGCAGTAACTGGGTGGGAACTTTTGTTGGAAGGCATGAGCCAGGTGCTTGTAAAGAGTTTTTAAATTTAAATGTCCAGGAAAGGTTAATATATGACTATCGGCTCAAAGCCAGAGAGAGCGCTCTTTTGAAGATGGTCTGCCTCTGTTGCTCACTGTTGGGGGAGCCTCTGCTGCCTTTCTGCACTGTCAGTTTTCTGTTCAGGCATCCAGCTAGTCTTTTCTTGCTTTTGTCCTAATATTCACGGCTTGCCAACGATCCATAGCCCTTAAGAGCACTTATTATTATTATTTGGTTCTAGGTATTGAATCTAGGGGCATTCTACCTCCAAGATGTACCACCAGCCCTACTTTATTTTAAAACAGGGTCTTGCTCAGTTGCTGAGGGTCTTGCCTTGAACCTGCAATCCTCCCATCTCAGCCTCCCAAGCACTGGGATTACACACATGAGCCACCACGTCTGGCTTAAGAGCAATTTTGATACCTACAGTGTACGGCCAGCTGAGAAGCATGGCTGAGGGTTTCCTTGCTCATTGAGTTTCAAAGTGTAGCTTATGCTGAGTGCTGCCCTGACCTTGTTTACGCTTAAGAATAGCTCCTTCTTATGCTCTCTGACTGGGTTGCAATTCGATCTGGCTGGCTGGCCGGGCAACCCTTTAGACCTGGCTGAGGTCCTCAGGTTGCTGCTGTCAAGTCCATAGACAAGAAAAACAAATAGTATCTGCCTGGCCCTAGCTGCCAGGCTCTTGAGAACCGCAGCTGTGCAGCTACTGTATCAGGAGTGGTGGGCCATGATCACGCCACTGTGCAAAGTCACTTCCAAAAAATGCACACGCAGCCCTTTATTAAAGTGCATGCTTCTGTTCATTGAGGCCTTTCTGGGAACTTATGATGGTGCATTTTTAAAAGAGGGAACTGAACCCATCGTGGTGGTGCAGGCCTGTAATCCTTGTACTTGGGAGGCTAAGTCAGGAAGATTGCAAGTTCAAGGCCAGTATCAACAACTTAGTGAGACTCTCAGCAACTTAGTAAGACTGTTTCAAAATAAGAAAAAATAAAACGGGTTGGGGGTGTAGCTCGGAGGTAGAATGCCCTGGGTTCAATCCCTAGCACCGCACACATACACACACAGAGGATGAATAACCCTTTCCAAGTGCCTCTTGCAGCTTTGCAAAGGGAAGTCACTAGGGATGGCCGAGTCCTGTGGCCAGAGCTAGCATTTGACTGTAGTTACGATGGAGAAGGCCACCCACAGTTCAGCGTGTTAGGCCTTTGAGAAGGGGTGTGGTGGGTTTATTAGGAAGAGGACTAGGGTAACTAGTTGCCTTCTGGGACCTTAATTCTCATCCACATTTATCATTTCTGTCTTTTGGTTATCTAGGAGGTACATGGCCTTGTGAATCAGGCAGATTTAACCTTGAGCTCTGAATTTGCCATGTAGACACTGTTTGACCTTGAATAAGTTGCTTACCGTTACTCTCTTGAGTCTTTTATTTTTATTTTGCCTGTGGAAATGAAGTGATATTTAACTCAGAGGGTTGTAGGAAGGTTAGATGAACTCACCCCATTGCCCAGTGCTCAATGAATGTCTCCTTTTAGATGTTCTCTTTGAAAACGCAAGTGTCATGTCAAAGACTCCCACAGAGCAGGCGTGCGTATCCATGAACACTTGCTGACTTAGTTCATGAGGGCCCCAGCGGTCAAGTACACAGACCAGGCGACTTACACACAGCAGAACCTCATTTCTTGTCGTTCTGGAGGCTGAAAGTATCAGGGTACAACATGGTTGGGTTTTGGTGGGGGACTCTTTGGAATCACCTCTTATTGTGTCCTCCCATGGCAGAAGGAGCAAGGCGCCCTGTGGAGCTCTTCTTGAAGGGCAGAGATCTCATTCCCGAGAGCTTTGTCTTCCCAACTCATCCCCTCCCCAAAACCCACTTCCTTCCTAATGCCATCACCTTGGGGTTAGGATTTCAACATATAAAATTTGGGGGGACCTTGAGAAGGAGGGAGGAGGAGGGAGTGGGGCGGGAATTGGGGAAGGGTTAAATGAGAAATGTGTGCATGTGTGCCTTTACCTATACTAGCTTGTATCTAACAAAGATGTGTGATTACAATGCACCAATTAAAAAATATATAAAAAATGGTAATAATGGTGGAATTAAGATGACAGGGTTACAAGTGATTTTATTTTGCCAATTTTCTGCAACATAATTTTGTTATTTCCACCATTGTGATTAAATGATTAAAATTTTCCTTGAAAACTGTAAAATTACAACACTAATATTTAATGATGTAAAAATTAATAAATTCTCTATTGTGTTAAAAAAAAGGAATAATGGGCTTAAATCTGAATTGCAAGACTATAAAGATCCTAAAAGATAACATAAGAGAAAATCTGGATATTCTTGGGTTTGGTGATGAGTTTTTAGATATAGCAATTGAAATATGATTCATGGAAGAGGAAACTAAGTTGGACTGCATTAAAACTAAGAACTACTCTACAAAAGTCACTGTTAAGAGAATCAAAAGACAAGCTACAGTCTGGAACTTATTTGTAAATCACATATCTGATAAATAATTAGTACCCAGAATACACAAAGAAGTCTTAAAATCAACAATAAGAAAGCAAACAGTCCAATTGAAAAATAACAACATATCTGGAAATATCCCTCATGAAACAAGTATGCAAATGGCACACAGGCATACAAATCATCATATGCTATCAGGAAATGCAAATTTGAACGGCAAAATATCACCATGCAACTATAAGAATGGCCAAAACCTTCACTGACAACATCAAATGCTGACGAGGACGTAGAGCAACAGGAACGCTCCTCTCCTTCCCTGCTGAAAGGAATACAAAATGGTACAGCTGCTTTGGAAGACCTTTTGGCAGTTTCTTACAAAGCTAAACATTGCTTCACTGTAGGATCTAGCAGTTGTGATTCCAGCCATATACCCACCTGAGTTGAAAACCTATGTCCATACTAAAACTAGCATATATTTATAATAATATCTTTTTCCATTCCCACCAAACACTAGAAGTAAATAAGATGTCCTTCGATGGGTGAATGAATAAACTGTGGTGTGTCCATACAATGGATATTACTTGGAACTCAGAGATACAATTCAGATTTTTAGAGATATCCTCTAACAAGGTTGAGAATAGCAGGAGACAGACAGATGAAAATCAAAATGCCAGCTTAATTACTGATAATGTTCTGTTGGAGGACCATTTTAATCTGGCCCAATGGCGGTCCCAAACTGTAGCCCAGAATTAGTTAGGCTTGAATCCACTAGGAGTAGCCCTGACCGGCTGTGCTTCCTGGATAATTGAGAAAAATATACAACATGCTTTATGCAGGGAGACAGATCCCAAAGTAAAAGAAGGAAGATCAGAGGACAGAGCTACACTGCCTCATTTTCTTCCCAAACTCGCCAATCCTTTACGTCATGCCAATCTTCCTAGAAAAGGTTGAGTGGAAGAGGAGGCACAAAACCAGGAGTGCCATTTCAGAGTAAGTGCCTCTTATGGGAACAGAAAGGAGTGGAGTTCCACAGACAAGCTGAGATATTTGGTGGGGTTCTGTTTTGTTTTATTGCAATACTGGGGATTGAACCCAGGGGTGCTCTACCACTGGACTACAGCCCCAGCCCCTTTCAATTTTTTCAATTTTTATTTTGAGACAGGATCTCACTAAATTGCCCAGGGGCCTCTAACTTGCAATCCTCCTACCTCAGCCTCCTGAGTAACTGGGATTGCAGGTGTGTGCCACCACTCCCAGTTCATGCTGAGATCTTTGAGATTCCTCCATTCTTGCTCACCAAGGCATGAACTAAAGTCTCATCCATGACTTCATCAGGCCAGAGAACCCAATTTGCCACAGTCTCAGTTTAGGCTTCTGTATAATGAACATGGTCATAACCAGGACCCAGATCTTTCAGGATTATTATGGATGTGAAGAAGAAAATAGATTCTTTAAAATGTCTTAGAAAAATGGGGAGGCTGGAGGTGCACCAAGCGCTGTGTGCATGTATGTCACTGTCAACATGAATTACATTATAATGTGGGATGATAGTACACCGATAAGAGCATATTAAAATAAAATATCTTAGAAAAATAAAAACATAAATGATATGAATTCATATTATCAGATAATATTACCCCTAAGAGAGCATTCTCAGGTGCTCTAGACCATGCTAAATCCTCACTCGTGTGATTGATCACAACTATATTATGCATGATACAATCCATGTCTGATTTCCCCACCAAACAGTAAGCTCCATGAGGGTGGGGATCATATTTGTCTGTTGACTTAATATGCAAATAGCACTAAATAAATATTTTCATTGATTATTATAAAAAAATAAATAAAATTTGGGGGGGACACACACGTATAGGTCATAGCCCTGCTCTATTGCCTGGTGATAATTAAATCAAGGATTGGCAGGAACTAATAGAGAGGGGAGAAATAACATCTTGTAGGACCACAGCACCAAAGACGTTGATTTTATCACCTTATGGCTTTCCCTGGGGTCAGGCCCCTAGAGGAAACTACAGTATATAGAAAAGAATTCTAAGGCCCACACTTTTTTCAGTTTAATATCACCAAATTTTGATTTTTTTTTTTTTTTTTTTTACATTTTAAATGCTGGCAAATATGTTGGGGTAAAGAAACTCCTAGACACTGTTGGTGGGATTGTGAATGAGTACAACAACTAATATGGAGATCAGCAGGGAGGCTCCTCAAAAGACTAGACATGGAAACACCGTTTGACCCAGCTATTCCGCTCCTCAGTATCTTTCCAAAAGAATGAAAGCCAGAATACCACAGTGATACATGCATACTCGTGTTTATAGCAGCACAATTCACAACAGCTAAGTCATGGAACCAACCTAGGTGTCATGGATAAAGAAAATGTGGTCTCTTCACATGATAGAATTTTACTCAGCCATAAAGAAAAACAAAATTTTGTCATTTGCAGGAAAGCGATTTATGGTATTAAAATTTCCAATGGTATATAAAATGAGAATGCATATTATAATTGATGGCATCTAATTTCATGAAGATAACACTTTTATAAACAACAATTGTTCCAGGAACCTGGGCCTTTTGTTGGAGTCTTTTAGAACTGCACTAACCACATTTGATTACAACGAGTCTAGTCCAAATTGTGATATACTGAGGTGTGAATAGTCCCTGGATTCTGAACACTTAGTATGGAAAAAATAATGTTAATATAACTTGTTAATACTTGTGAAGTTTGATTATATTCAACATGTGGTAACATTTTCATCGTGTTAGATGAACTATATTAGAATTTGTCACCTGTTTCTTCTTGCTTTTTATTAATAGCTACTAGAAACTTTAAATTTTCATGTGCAGCTCATATTACAATTCTCCTAAATGGTACAGTCTTAGAATACAGATCTGAGATAATTTGCTGTGACCGCCTGCTCTGTAGAAACTGGGTGAACCTCCTTTCCCCGATGTGGTTCTGAGGTTGAGACCAATTATGTCACCCACATATCAGTAGGGTATGAAGACTACAAAAGGGTTGTTTATAGAATGGGACTTTCTGACGCGAGCAGGGTAGATCCCAAGAAGCTCCCAATTTGGCTCAGGCACAGAAGAAGGAAACTGGCTTGGGTTTTTTTGGTGGTTAGGGGAGGGGCCAGGGCAAGGTTCCTGCAGGCTGGAGAGGCACCTGTGACTGGAAAGTCCCACGGTGCACCAGAGATTTCTCATCGGTGTCCCCAGATGGGGGACAGAAGGGGCTAGGTTTTAAAACGTCCATTTCAAGCGCTATTAATGAAGAGTCAGACATTGTATTATCTAATTTGGTGCCTCCATTTATCTATGAGGACTCAAAAACAGAGAGGACATGTGACTGTGGAAGGTCACACAGCTAGCCAGCAGCAGCCCGAGTTGGCCCTGGATCCAGGCCTCAGTAAACCAGAGGTTGTTCCCTCTCCTCAACGGCACCTCCTGGAAAGCCACCTTAGAGGACAAGAGGGTGCCTTCTTCATGGGATGGTGGCCATGCTTCGTGGATGTGTCGGGAAGGAGGAAGTTCTGGGGGATGGCTGGCAGGCCTGGTAGAACAGACCCAGACCAACCTGCCTGATGTTTGCTGACAAAGTTGGCGCAGGAATGCAACTTGAAACTTAAATACAGACTCAGCAGAAGGTGAAAAGGAAGTCAAGAGTTCGAAAAACAAAACAAACCCAAACCTGTGAGAATGGAGTGGGCTTCGTGCATTTCTCTTTTTGGACTTTCAAGTGGTTTTCAGTGGAGCCCGGAAGCGCACACACTTTTATTTGGCTTGAGGATTGGAAGCTTCTAGGAGAGGTTATTAGTCCAGGGACAGAGGTCTCCCATAGCGGGAGCAGAGCTTAAATGCTTTAGAAAGAAAAGGAAATAAACTCATTGGAGTTTGTTTTAATACGTTCAGGAGAGTCGTTTTGAATGTATAGCATGCATTTTGGAAAGCCCTGAATACTTAAAAACACACCCGGGAAAGGATTGGTTCCAAAATCTGAATCTTTGCCTGGCTCTTGGCTTCTCTGAAGCATCAGTAGGTTAGTATTTTCTATTTATTACACCACATAAAGATAAATCTAAATTTATTTTGAGTTTTCTGATTTTCTCCAATCCTGAAAGTAGAGCAGACTTCTCGATGGAAATGACTTTGAGTAAAGGCTCAAATAATTAATTGCCAATTCCAGCCAGTAGTTGCTGGGAGCCTGGAACACACTCTATCCGCTGCTTTCCAGGAAGCATGAGGGGTGGAAAGAGCTCATGAATAACCAAGTAAAGAGCTCCTTCTCTACGACGGATGACTCTCTTAGTCAGCTTTTGTTGCTGTGACCAAAATGCCTGACAAGAACAACTTAGAGGAGGAAAAGTTTATTTGGCTCGTGGGTTTCAAAGGTACAGTCCATAGTTGGCTGACTCCAAGGGAGAAACATCACGGGGGCAGAGGGCAGAGGGCAGAGGGCAGAGGGCAGAGGGCAGAGGGCAGAGGACACTTGATCAGGGTAGCTAAGAATGAGAGAGAGAGAGAGGGGGGAAGAAAGAGGGAGAGAGAGAACACAAACACATACACAATGGAGATGAAGAGCAACCAGGAATAGCTCTTAAGGCTATACCCTTGGTGACCCACCTCCTCCAGCCCCTTTCCCACCTCTGACTCTTGCTGCATTGGGGACATACTTCAATAAATGAGCTTTTTTTTTTTTTTTTTTTTTTTTTTTGTGGGGGGACGTTTCAAACCCACACCATAACAGATAACTAAGAACTTAGCAAAGCTGAGATTAAGAACTTAGGGAGCTGATGCCGAGGATGTCACTAAGTCTGAAGCCTAACATATAAACCCCTCTCTGAGTGGGGACGGATGTGGAACTGAGGGCACCGTGGAGAGGACACATGTCACTTGTTGGGCCAGCTGTCACTGCACAAAACACTGTGAGGGACAGAGGTCTTACCTGTCAGGTGTCACCAGCGAGCACTTCCTGAAGCAATCACTCATCTCCTGTAAGCTTTCCCCAGTAAATCTCCTGTCTCTCATGCTGTCTCTGGGCAATTTCTTTGGCCCCTCTGCAACCCACTCCACTGCCCTGGCATGACGGGGCTGCAGAGACGACACGTGTCACGGAGATGAAGGTTACACGTGAGTGTAGTTTCCCGCATTCCCATTTTCTGAGGCTGATCTAGTTCCGATCACCACTGAATGCTCAACCTGACAATAGTAGACACCAGCACTAACACCCTTGATGGCACGTCCACTCCACTGGGCTTCTTCTACTCAGAAGAGGTGGAAGTAATTTACTTGGACTAGAGTCACGCATTTCCCAGGTGTAGGTTTGCCTTTCCCATGGGGCTCCGGCAGAAGCACCATGCAAAGGTTTATCCATGACATAGGATCTGATATAGCATTTCATTGGGCTGAGGAATCCACTTTACATGAAAAGAAATATGACAGTGAGTACATGAGCATGGGACCCACTAGTCCTACTGTATAGTGGATGCTCCAGAAGATTCCAGCTTGACAGAGTAATAAAATAGCTCTTTGAAAGTATATGTTATGGTAAACGTCCCTCGGACCTCATACCCTGGAGGCAGCCAGAGCGAGGAGGCGGGTCCCTGGGGATGTGGCTTTTGATGGCCGACCATGACTGGAGGCGGGTCCCTGGGGGCGTGGCTTCTGAAGGCGGATCATGGTTGGAGGCGGGTCCCTGGAGGCGTGGCTTTCAAAGACAGATCATGATTGGAGGTGGGTCCCTAGGGGCGTGGCCTTGGGAACTAAGTACATCCCTCATGCCCTTCCCTTGCTCTCTGCTTCTGGCCATCATGCCCTGAGAAGCTATAGCCCTGGCTAATGCTTGGCGGCCAGTATAAATAGACTATATATGGACTGAAATCTCCAGACCTGTATGCAAATGACTATTTTTTTTCCCTCTAAGGTTTGTGTTTGTCAGGTGTTTGGATCACTGTGGAAACGGTACAATTGAGGTCATGTTAGAGCTCATGCCCTGAAAAGAGAGGATGCTGTTCTCCATGATAGAGTTTACATCCTAAACCAGCAGTTATTACAATGTCCTAAGTACGTGAGTATGAGAGGTACAGGCACAAAGAGGAGTGGCTCAGCTTGTTATCACTCCCAGTGGTTCATGTGGGGAATTTTTGCTTCCTTCTCTACAACTGTAGATCTATAGTTTCTAGATACACCTACCAGGGAACCGTGGATGAGTGCCGTTAAATTTTAAGCCATGGCTACCAGTAGTTATTTGGAATCCTTGTAGCAGGAGACAGGCAAGCACAGAAAAAGTCACCATTTTGGCAGTTAGTCGACTCTGGCAATCAGGAGATAGGACTGGTGTCCTGCAGTGGGGCAGGCAGGAAAGACCATGCTTGGAACATTGAGCCAGGAGACTCATCTGGCTAATTTTGATGGAAAATGGTCAGGCGCAGCACCGTGGCCTAAGAAGAGGGTGGTGACTAGACATTGAGTTGGACAGGGACCAGGGAACTCTGGGTTGGTAGAGTTGGTAGCTGATGGTACGAGACATATAGAATAAGTGGTTGGGGAGGGAAATGTTATATAGGAGCTGCCGCCGAGCTAACCGAGCATTCTGGTTTGCCCTGAACTGTCTTGGTTTTACCACTGAAAAATCTCATCCCTTAGGAAACCTCTTCCTCCTGGGTGACATAGTGCAGCCAGCTGTTTACCTTGATTGTAGTTTTGAAACCCACTGCTGCTGCTGCAGGGACTGTAAGTTTGTCCTACACACCCCACTGGAGTCCAGGAGGAGTTGTTTCCAAATGGAGTGCACTTACAAATATGAAGTAAGTAGATTTGAAGGTCCACGAGGCACATGGCGGTGGGGATGGGGTGCTGCTCTGAGTGCCACTGAGCACCTAGACCCCTCCCTCAGTGTCAAGGGCTCACGCCTAAAAAATGCATTACGGTTGTGCATTTAGGTTGCAGTGAATCCCTGTTCTAACCCAAAGCTATTTTCTTTCCAGGAATCCCATAGCGACACACTCTCAGCTTTGAAGGGAAAATTAAGCTGAAGGGTATACTTCCCAGGTGGTAGCTCACCTTCTATTGTCAGAAGAAAATAAGCAAAGTCATTGTTCTCCCCTAAAGGCAGCCTCCTCTTAGTTAAGTACATATGTCTAGTTCCATTTATGTAAGCATCAACAGCTCCTTTCACCAAAAAAGGAAATGACAAACACCCAGAAGACCAGGGGAAACAAGAGGGTATCGTGGCCTTTTACACGAATCTCTTCATCCTTCTTCAATACAGAAGGAGAGAGACTTAACAGGCCTTCTACCTGTCAGGGAGAGTTAAAACGCAACAGACTTGTTGAAATTTATTTGAAAAAAGTCCCCACTCAAATTCAATAACATTTGCTTGTTGTAGCAAAGAGGAACCTGGAAGTAACCCAAATTTTCAGAAAATTTCAAATGATTGGGCAAACTATGATACATCCATACTTTAGAAAGTTGAGCAGTTATAAAAAAGAATGATTAAGACCAACATGTAGGAACTTTATCTGGGATGAAGGCTGCCATTAGATTTCCCTCCTCACCGCCCCATAATTTCTCTCCTTTCTGTGATTTTTTTTCCTGGTCATATAGCTGCCAAGGAAAAAGACTACATTTCCCAGTTTCCTTTGCAGTAAAATGGAGCCATGAGACTAGATCCTGGTTCATGAGGTATGAAGAGGAATGAGATGGGCAACTTCTGTGTTGTCATCTTACAAGGAGGGATCTCCATCTTATTACCTGGAACCACACTATGATGGCAAGCTAACTTAGACCATGTGCATGAGGGGTGCTCTTGGGGAGGGTGAACGGCAGGATAGAGCTTGGACACTTGGCTCCCTCCATGGTGTAGTGTTCCAGAAGGTTCCTGGACTGTTAAATCAGTGCTCCTTGGTAATGTTAAATCCAACAAAACAAAACACCTGTCTTCTTAACTTGAATATCTGCTATGTGGAGCCAAATTTTTAGTCTCATCAATACCTTATCTAAGTAAGAAAAGAAATTCAGTTGTAGAGGAATGTGTATAGTATGGTATCATTTAAAACTATCTGGCAAAGAAAGAATCTACATTGTATATATGCATATATGCTTATAAACGTTTAAACAATCACAAAGAAAGGTAGGAAAATACATGGCCAAGCTTCTAGCTTTGATTCCCTAAGTGGTAAGATAGGGAGATAGTGTTCACACTTAAAAAAATTTTGTCATTATTTCACTTATTATAACAATAAAAAACTTTTCTAATTTATAGAAAAAAATTATTTCAAGTCTTTCTGAAATAGGAGCTGTTGATGTGAAATAGTTGATTTAAACCATGCAGTTGAAAGCTTTTGAAGTAGAATTCAGGAGTAGCAGCCCAGTACGCTGTTCCGCCGTGGAAGGAACAGTATCTGCCTTAGAGACTTGTTTGTGGAGTCGTTAACAGCAACTTGCTTCTGGACAGAGGTCCTGCTGACTCTTATGTTGGATAAATGCTATTGGAGAAGACTGCTTATTTGGTATTAAAAAAAAAAAAAAAGAGGAACTATTGTGTTTTTCACAAAATGATCTCTAGGTTTCCCTTCTCTATGGAACAATTATGGGAAGGGGGGATAGAATAAATGAGGGAAGTAATCACATAGTGGGAAGACGTCTTCAGTGACTCTTGACTGAGAGCTCAGGGCGAGGAGGAGTGTTTAGTGAGGCCGGCTTGTACTGCACAGTGAATACAACCGCACCCACAGGGCACAGACAGATTTACCCATTAGCTGGCTGGTACAGCCCAGGTTGGGAGAGAGCATTTGGAACTCACAGACTTCTGCAAAGTCAAATGCTTCCAAATGCTTTCCCTGAGCAGTTGTTCAGAATATTTAAATCTCTATGTAGATCGATCGATCGATAGAAATAGATAGATAGACAGATATAGCCCTCCACCATATCTCCCCATTTTTCAAAGGGAAGAAGGGAATGCCACAAGACAATAGTTAGATAATGGTTAAAACTATCCTATATATTAAGCATTTGAGATAATTATTTTTCCCACTTTATTAAGGAAAGGGAAACCAATGGTTTCCTTTGATTTTCCACTCTTTCATAAAGTGGGGGAAAAAATCAACAAGAAGGAAAGGGTGCGGCTCATCTACATTTGGAAAAGCATCTTTTCCAGGACGAAACAGAAGACGATCAGAAAAGCACTAAATAAGTTTGAAATGACATCCTAAATTTGGCATAGGTGGAGGTGACCTGACATAGCAGCAAGAAAACGGATTTGGGGACCAGGTAGATCTGGGTTCGGGTCCTGGATTTTCAAGTTATGTAAGTACAATGGGATGTTAACATGAAACTTCTGTGGTATCAATTTGGGTAGGTTCTGAAGACCATGATATTAACTACTACAAAATGAGGGAGGGCTGAAATCACCATTTAGGACATGCAGAGTTTTGGGGTCTTTTAGCCCTCTCAGCCATCAGGGTTGTAACAAGGTTAAACAGAGAGCAGAAGATTTTTGCTTGGAAAGTTGGGAGTATTTTCCTTTTGTCTCAAGTCTAGGAGACGGGCTTCAGTGGGCAACACTGAGCTTGACGCTGTCCCAGTGGACATGTGTCTGAGTCACTTCTGGGACATCAGGAAGGGAGGGGACTGTTCTGCTTCTTTGAGAGAAGAGTGAAAAGATACTGCTGCAGATGTGATGATTTTCACACCCTCGGGTGATAGGGACAATTATTTTCTATCCCTTCCCCCCTCCCTCCCTCCCTCCCTCCCTCCCTCCCTTCCTTCCTTCCTTCCTTCTCCTTTTCCTTCATTGTGGTACTGGGGATTGAACACAGGGGCATTCTACTTTGGAGGTCTACTTCTAGCCCTATTTTTTTTTTTTTTTTGTTTATTTGAAAGCAACCTCTCACTAAGTTGCTAAGGGCCTCGCTAAATTGCTGAAGCTGGCCTCAAACTTGCAATCCTCCTTCCGTAGCCTCCCAAGAACTGGAATTACAGGTGTGCACTACTGCACCCGGCTTATTTATCATTTATTTATGGTGAAACATTCAAAATCCTTTCTTCTACCTGTTCGAGACACACAGTACGTGATTGTCATCTGCAGTCAGCCTACCGTGCAGTAGCACAGGGGAACTTCATACTCCTGTCTGGATGTAACTCAGTACCTCTTGTTCAACCTTTCCCATTCCACCCTCCCTGCGACACTCTGGTAACTACCCTTCCACTCCCAGCTTCTAGGAGATCAACTTTTTAAGCATTCCATAGATAAGAGAGATAGCGAGCTACAATAAATATAAAACAAAATGTTCACACATCGTTTGGTTTTACAACGAAGGGCAAGGGACTGAGATGCCGGTTTCATGAGCTGGTTTGCAGGATTAAGAGGGATCTGCAGGGTTGAGACGTGACACGTGCTCTTCTGGGCCATTGAGGCAGGCAATCAGAAGCCAAGTGACAGCCACCTCTCCCGTCACCCATGTACCTATCGCGGGGCTCTGTGTCTGGGTTTTGGCCAGTGGATGAAGGTAGGGGTGGTTTTAACCACAGACAGGCTCTT
>PVLC010037935.1:0-15043 GCA_004027655.1 Graphiurus murinus
CTAAATCATTTTCTTTCTTGCCAAAGAATTTCAGCATTTCTTGCAAGGCTCGCATAGTAAATTCTATCAATATTTGCTTGAGAAAGTCTTTATTTCCTCTTCACGTTTGAAAGATAATTTCACAAGGCACAGAATTCTAGGTTGATGGAGTTTTCCTCTCAACATTTTAAGTTCTTTACTTTCTTCCTTACTTGCATGGCTTCTAAGAAGTTGGATGTAATTTTTATCTTTGCTTCTCTGTAGGTAAGGTGTTTTTTTCCTCTGGCTTATCTCCTAATTTTTTCCTTATTTTCAGTAGTTTGAAAATAATATAATTAGGTTCAATTTGGGTGTTCTTTTTTTGGAGGAAGGGGGGTGGTATTTATCCTGTTTACTGTTTTCTGAGCTTCCTGGATCTTTGTCTTGGTATCTGACATTAATTTGGGGAAAGTATCAATCTTTGGCTAAAATCTTTTTTTTTGTCTTTCTTCTTCTGGTATTCCCATTATATGTATTTACACCTTTTGTAGCTCTCTCACAGTTCTTGGATATGCTATTATCTCTCTCTCTCTCTCTTTCTCTGCCTTTGTTCTCTTTGCTTTTCAGTTCTGGAAGTTTCTACTGATATATCCTCAAGCTCATAGATATTTTCCTTAGTCATGTGCAGTCTACTAATAAGCCCATCAAAAGTATTCTTCATTTGTGTTACTATATATATTTTATCTCCAGTGTATCTTTTTGGTCCTTTCCCTGTTCTTATGTGTCTACTTTATCCAATATAAACTTAGTATATTATTCATAGTAGTTTTAAATTCTTGGTCTGGTAATTCCAATGTCCCTATCATGTCTGGTTCTGATACGTATACTGTCTCTTCGAACTCTGTGTCTTGTCTTTCAGTATGCCTTGTAATTTTTATGATAGCCAGTCATGAAGTACTTGGTAAAAGGAACTGCTATAAATGGGCCTTTGACAATGTGGTGGTAGATGTGTATAGAGGAAAAGTATTCTATAATCCTACGACTGGCTCTCAGTCTTTTAGTAAGTCTAAGCCTCTGCTCTATGTATGCTGCTGGTGTTTCTCAAGTTTTATTTCTCCCCATTAGTTAGAACAGGATGGCTACAGAGGCCTGGAGTTGGGTATTTCCATGTTCAGTTAGGCTCTAATGAAAATCCCAGCAGGTTAGGCCATAATTGACTCGTTTCTCCTAAGTACATACCTTATTAAGATGAATAGAGTCTCTGATATATTTGAAAATGGTTCTCTTTCACCTTTTTCTACTAGGAGGGCAGAGCAATTTTTTTTTCTCTGACATTTACTATGAGAACCAAGTTGAGCCCCTGGAGGTCATATACTTTGAATATGGTTTATCCTCTAGAAATTCATTTTGGAGTTTAATCCCCACTGTGAGGGATTAAGAGGGTAGAAACTTAATCTGACTATGGTCTTGAGAGTCAAGGCCTTTAGAAGATGATTAGAATTGAAGAACTTAAGAAGCACATTAGAAAAAGACACTGAATCAAAAGGACTAAAAGGATGATGATGATTTTTATTAGGGAATTATTAACCATTTCAACAGAAATTCAAGAAGAATCTATAGATATAATGCTAAAAGTGAAAGAGAGTTTCACAAGATGGATAGGTATAGGGTCGTTATACAAAAGTCAACTTCATTTCTTTATTCCAGAAGAGAATTCAGATGTAGACTCAGGTAGACAAGGCATGTAGTATAAGATAATGGTGGCACCTCAAATGGTGGGGGAAATATTATTCAATAAAGGTATTGGGACAAATGGCTAGCCATTTGGAAAAAAAAAAAAAGCATACCATACTGAATCTTACGTAAATTATCTTCAGATATATAGTATCAATGAGTTAAAAATGAAATATACTTTCATAATGTTGGAGTAGAGAAGGGTTTTATAAACATGGCAGAAAGCCACAGGGGATTTGACTACACAATTTAAAACTTTATAGCACAACAAACAAAAGCCCTTCAGAAAGTTAAAAGATAAAAGACTATCTGGGAGGTGGTGTATTATCAGAGTTATGATGTTCCTTTTGTTGTCTTTGAGGCCTGTTTGAATACCAGTTCTAAAACTGTGAATCTGAGCAAATTCCTTAGCCTCTCTGAAGCCAGTTTTCCTTCTATGAGAAACAAGAATAATATCTATATCCCACAAATCAATATGAGTATCAAGTGGGATAAAAAATGTAAAATAACACAGAGCCTGGCAAGTGATAAACATTTAATAAATGTAGAAGGAAAGATCTGCAATATTTGGCAAAAACAGTTATTATAAATTAATTTTAAAATGCATATTTTTAAAAGGACAAGATATATGAACAGTCAGCTTGAATAAGTAAAAAGAACAGTGATTAATAATCATGAAAAATGCATAGTCTCACTGACAGGAATGTAAAATGAAAGAACAGTAAGATACATCTAACAGCAATTCCATGTGCTTTCTATTTGCTGTATTTCCAAGAGGCCACCTCCAGTGACTGACTTTGACCATCTAGAGATGTGTAAGTACATCTTGCAATGTTCCCACAACACAAAACTGCCTAACAAAGAACTCTCAAATATGTTCTCTTCATTTAATGATGAATGGTTTTATAGAATTGTACCTCTTAAAACCGGCAAAGGCCAGGCATAGTAGCACACACCTGTAATCCCAGTACTTGGGAGGCTGAGAAAGACAGCCTCAGCAATGTAGTAAGACTCCACTCTCAGCAACCTGCCAAGACCTTGTCTCAAAACAAAAAATAAAAACAGGAGTGTAGCTTAGAAGTAGAATACTCCTAAGCCGGGCATGGTGGCGCACGCTTGTAATCCCAGCATTCAGGAGGCTGAGACCGGAGGATCCGGGTTCGCGGCCAGCCTCAGCTGCCTAGTGAGGCACTCTGCAACTTAGTGAGACTCGGTTTCAAAATAAAGAATAAAAAATAGGGCTGGGGGTATAGCTTGGAGGTAGAATGCCCCTGAGTTCAATCCCCAGTACCGCAAAAAAAAAAAAAAAAAAGAAGTAGAATATTCCTGGGTCCAATCCCCAGTACCATAAAAACAAAAACAAAAACAAAACAAACTGCAAAGACTTAAAAGAAAAATTGATAATATTTGAGCCAGTAAGAAGGTAATGAAAGAATCACTCTCATACATTTTACTGAGAGTATAAATTGACATATTTTTAAGGAAATTTATTGGTAGCCAAAATTAAAAATAATGAAGTATATATGTAAGTACTATCATGGAAATTCAAGATATATACAAAAATTAGTTGTATGTATGTATGTATGTACATATGTATGTATGGTCCCCTTTAGGGGTCGAAAAACTAATTATGAAATATATGTTAATATGTTCATAGAAAAATATCTGTCTTGAGGTTAAAATTATCAGTTTTCTTCATTTTTACTATTATTTTTATGTTCAATCTATTAGTACCTATAAATAATAATCACATATTAGTAATAATAATTGAAGTGTACAGAGAAAGGTAAAGATATCAAAATATGAGAAGTGGCCTCTCAGAAAGAAAAGAGATATAGTATCTAATGCTCAAGTAAAATGGAGTCAGACACCAGGTTATAGAGGTCATTATTTGACAAGCTGTCTGCATACCATGGTTAAAATGCAAATGAAAGCCTGGTGTGGTGGCTTATGCTTGTAATCTCAGTACTTGGGAGGCTGAGACAGGAGGATCACAGGTTCATGGCCAGCCTTAGCAACTTAATGAGGCCCTCTGAAACTTAGTGAGACCCTGTTTCAAAGTAAAAGAATAAAATAGGGCTGGGGGTGTAACTCAGAGGCAGACTACCCCTGGGTTTCATCCCCAATACCACACATATACACACACAAAAAAAATGCAAATGAAATTTGTCATATACTCATTAAGAAATGTGGTACAGTAAGCCTTCTACAACCTTGGGTTCCCTATCAGCAGATTCAATCAACTGCAGTTAGGATTGCAAGTTCAAAGACAGCCTGGGTAATTTAATGAGACCCTGACTCAAAATAAAAAATAAAGAGATGGCTGGAGGAGGAGAATGCAGCTTAATGGTAAAATGCTCCTGGGTTCAATCCCCAACACACACACACACACACACACACACACACACACACACATACGCAAAGTGTAGTTAGGTCTACAATGGTTAATGGTTGTCTGTACTGAACATATATAGATTTGATCTTCTTATCATTATGCCCTAAACAATAAAGTATAATAACTATTCACATAGCATTTATATTGTCTTAAGTGCTATAAGTAATCTAGAGATGACGTAAAGTATATGGGAGGGTGTGTATAGGTTCTATGCAAATACTGTGCCATTTATATAAGGGACATGAACATCCATGGATTTCGGTATCCTCACAGGTCCTGGAACCAATCCCCTACAGATAAAGAGGACAAATGTATAAATTAACTACTACTAGCCGGGCGTGGTAGTGCATGCTTGTAATCCTAGCATTCGGGAGGCTGAGACCACCGGAGGATCCGGGTTCGCAGACAGCCTCAGCTACCTAGTGAGGCACTCCACAACTTAGTGAGACCCGGTTTCAAAATAAAGAATAAAAAATAGGGCTGGGGGTATAGCTCGGAGGTAGAATGCCCCTGACTTCAATCCCTAGTACCGAAAAAAAAAAAAAAAAAAAAAAATAACTACTACTATAATTTAAAGAAAAAAGCTGTGCTACTTTCTCATAATTTAAACTTTCCATTAATCCTGAGAAGGTCCTTCCCTTACTTCCCCATCTTGAAATTAACTCAGGAGTATAAATTCAAGCATGTCTATGCAAATACTTTGTAAAGCTCCTAGAAGAAAAGCATGCATTAGATTGCTTGCCTCTTTCAAGCTATTTCAAGGAAAAGCAAGTTTTACTGATCCATGTCAGTAAATGTGCATATGTTTATTTTAACAGTCTAACATGTAGCATTATGTTTAAAATACTAAAGTATCAAAATACTATTTTCATAAACTATTTTTGAACACAGTAGCCTTTCTGTATGCAGTATTTGTCACAAGTTTGTGATTTTGGCCTGAAGCAACAATTTAGTTTTGCTCCCAAAACAATCTCTCCTTTCATATACCATACCTCTAAATTCAACCTACAGTGAGTTTGGGCATTTACATAACATAGGCTGTTCCCTATTTAGTTTGCGAATTCAAGTCTTTTATTCCTAATCTTAAAAACACTTCATTTAAAAAAATCATTGGAAGGAATAAATGCATGGAAATGGAATGAGCTCTACTGTTTCATGTGTAGGCAGATACAAAAGACATCTGTGTAGTAGTAATCCAGGAATCAGATTACTCTCCTTTTCCTTATTTTTTCAAGGATAGTAGAAGGAATGGGTGTAACCATGGAAATGTTCTTTCCAAAAACACAAATCTTAAACAAAACCCCAAAGCCTATAAATGCAGGAAACCAGAAGCTCCAGACTTCCAACAGAGAACTCAGCATCACCATGACACAGACTAGCTAAAAAGAAATCCCTTCCAAAACAGAGAAAAGTGCGACAAAGACATAGCTTTTCCCTTTTATCCCAGAAAAATATCTTATTCTGTAAAATACTTGTCAGCAACTATAGAAATGAGCTGTGTCTAAAAAGTTTTAAGGATTATTATTCAATAGCTAGATTCAGTCATTTTCTGTGGATAATTGTGGTATGACATTTAAATCCTAAATTCAAGTTGTATAGTCCTTTCTGATGGTTGAAACAGGAGTAGTCCTATTATGAGGCATGGATCTATCTTGGACTAAACTTAAATGGAAACAACTAAAATTTGTACAAATTCATGTAAAATCAACAGTCTCTTTGGCCAAAGAGGCTGGAGTATGGACTAAACACTGAAATTAATTAAATATTTATCATATATGAAGCACTGTTAAATGCTAGGCAAATGGCAGCCAACAAAAATTGACAAGATCTCTGATTTTATAGAATTTACATCTAATTTGATAACCAACCTTTAAAGTAAAAGGGACAATTGTATATAGTGTTGTCTTAAGTAGTGAGAAGGAAATAAAACAGGGCAGTGAGGTGAGGTGACTTGTTTGGGGTGAGAGGCTACTTGAGACTGAAAGGTCTCACAAGCTGTACCCTTTGAGCTAAGGCTCAAATGTCAGAAAGAATGAACCATGCACAGATGTGGAAGGAGAGAGTTCTAGGTGAGACAGGGACCATCATAGAAACAAAGGGCAAATTCACTCCTGGGTTTTAACTTGTAGTTTGTTAGTTATTCAAAGCTTGGTATGTGCCTCAGTCTATCAGCCTCAGAGACCAGGTACATGATTAGGGCCAGGATACCCAAACAGGAATTTCCTAGGGTCCTTAATATGAAAACTGTCATGATTTGAGCTTTCTTTTCCCTATTTCTGTGTTCTCTTAACAGCTACAGCAAATTGTCCTTATCACAAAGCAGAGATGTTTACAGAGGATGTGGCATGAACATGAAAAACTAATTTTTCAGTAGTCAAGGAATTTGATTGAGATTATAAAAAAAACCTTTGGCAGTTAGTTGAATTAGGGTATAACTAAAAACATTCAGAATAATAGTTTGGGGGAGGGAGTCTGGGTATAATTTCATGTATAGGTTGGACTGCAGTGATTGTAAATTGAAATTAAGTAATTAATGTGTATATACTCTATTGTAGGAGACTAAAGAGAAACAGACGCTTTTTGCTTAGTCTAAAAAAGCATTTCTCCCAGAGTGGATTTCCTGTGAAGTCAGTGTCTTGGGCTTGAAATTTGAAGCATGAAGTTTTTTGTCTTTGTTTTCTTTTTCTTTTTTTTTAAATTATTTATTTTTCAGCACAGATTTTTTATACATTTCTTGAGTACAACAGGGTTATGTATACATTTACGATATATGAATCATTGTCAGAACACAAATAGCACCACTTCTTCGTTTTGCATGTATAGCCCACATTCCTACCATAACCTGGTCAAGCAAACTTTCTAGAGTCATAAAACTATATACCTTTAGAGTCATATATTTATGTTCTATGAGGTAGGAGGGTCTTTCATCTACGTATCCTAGGAGCAATCTCCAGATTTCGAGATGCCAATGTAGCCATAGCAGGAGAGTCAGTATAATTACTCATACATGCAGATAGCAACTGCCAGGGGGGAAAGGGTCCAGCTGGGCTCCTACAACTCCCCCATTTTTATTTTAAAATGCACGAAGGACTGTGCCTGTCTTAGGTTGTTTCCTACCAGGTGCTTAATCTTACCCGTCATGGGGACGCGATGAGCATTCAACAAGCCCTGTCTTAGGTTGATTTGCCCTGAGAAAATCGAACCCGTCATTGACTACCAGGCCCTGTGCGAGGCAGTGCTTGCAGTTTTATTCCATGTAAATCTGCTCATATACTAACAAAGGCATTGATCACAAGGTGTACAACGAGTGGTAGAATGCACAAGCCTTGAATGTCTATTGCTGCTAATCTGATAACTCCTCCCAGCAAGGAGTTAAATGAGGTCCAGGTAGGCACCAAGGATTGAAGCCAATCTACAAATGTCTTAGCTGTTTCTGCCACATTCATAGAAATGGGTGTGTTTTTTAATTGAAAAGAAAAAGAAAAACTAATTTTGCTCCAGGTTGAAGAACTGAACTTGCCTTCCTCAAAAGTTAAAAGTATCCTCACATCTGAGCATGGTGGCACATGCCTGTAATCCCAGTACTTGGGAGGTGGTTGAGATAGGAGATTCGCAGGTTTAAGACTAGCCCCCACCAGATGCAGTCCCTTGACCTTGGACTTCTCAGCCTCTGGAATTGTAAGAAGGATATTTCTGTTCTTTAGCAATGATCCCATCTGTAGTATTATATTACAGCAGCACAAGACAGACATGCTCGGATTCCCTTCAAGAAAGAAGTTGCTGCCAGCTGTAGGGAGGAAGTTCAGTGGTCAGAAACTTTAGTATTTGCCTCCCCTGCAGAAAGACACCTTGCTCAGGACAGCACACACGAGGTAACTGGGCAAGGAGTGGGCATAAGGGCTTGGCCATTTTGGCCTGATAGGGGAAAACTACAACAAGCAATATGAACTCTAGAGACATTACTGGGTCAGCACCAAAACGCTACGTCTCACACCACTTCCTCATTCCTCCTTTTAAAAGCATGGATGCCTAAAACGATCTTATAATCAAAATTCAGTGTCTACTTTTGGAAAACCTAGTATGTGCCAGTGATTCATCCTACTCTATTAAGTGAGAAAGGTAAATTCTAATATAGTACCAACTTAATACAAATGAATACTGCCATGCATGGGAAAAAGTCTTGGACACTCTTACACAAAATTTTAACTGTGGTTATCATTGGAAGAGTAGCATCACAGAGGACTTTCTGCTTCTACTCTACACCTTTGGAAAAGACCACAGACTATAACAGGACTCAAACAATAACAAGTGGCCCAGGGCCAACATTCAATAACTAGGCTATTACTAATACCTCAGTTCATGTGAGAGAATCTACTGTGCAGTACAAAAATGTTAGATCATATAAGACAGTTTAGAAACAAGGTAAAAGTGTAGCCATGCCCTCAGTTTTCCCCTCCTCCTGGAAGATTTCTACTAAGTTTACAATATGAGAAAAATCTTTGCTATGAGATCACAGATAAGAATGAAATCATGCTGGTCCTTTGCTGCCCTCTTATGGCAGATGTAGACAAATACACAAAAATTCCCAGCTAGTAACTGTAGTCTCACTTTGCCATAACTAAATGATTTCAGGTATACCTGGCTTTACATGATAGATAAATTTCTAGAACAATGAAGCTAGTTTTTAAGTGGTCCAAAAATGAACGTAGAATTGAACTGAAAGCTTTATCTCCTGAACCTTTGATATGTAGTAAGAGCTTGATTTTATAAGAATACTGATTAAACAACTAGTTACCCTCTGGTTTAATCTGTCATTACAGATCTGTATATATCACATTTATTTAAAATTACAAAATTGCATCATGTAGCCTAGTTACAGTAAAGTTATGCTGGGCATGGTGGTGCACATTTGTAATCCCAGTACTTGGGAGGCTGAGACAGGAGGATCGCAGGTTCACAGCCAGCCTCAGCTACTTAATGAGGCCCTCCGCAACTTAGTGAGACCCTGTTTCAAAATAAGGAATAAAAATTAGGGCTGGGGGTGTAGCTCAGAGGTAGAATGCCCCTGGGTTCAATCCCCAGTACTGCAAATAAATAAATAAAGTTGTAAATTGACAAATGCTCTTTTCAAAACTTTTCAGTTTTATCACATTTCAAGCACTTTTGCCTTTTTAGAAGTGGAAAGAGAATACATCATCAAAGTGAATGGTTTGGTTCAAGCTTCTTCTAACCTGTTCGTTATGTAGTCTCTTCTGGCTTTCACCATAATCTCTCTCAGGAGAATCTGGGTAACTTGAACTTTAAAACAGACAGGGCCTGATCAATTCTCACCAAAATCCATGAGGAAGTTGCTGGACATTTTAATGTTATCCTCCTAGCTATTTCAGTTTTGACCAGGCTGTTAATAATTAAATATTAAAGCCCACAATCTTATAAGCTCAAACAGCATTGTTGTTTTATGACTAAACAGCAATATTGTTTTACTCACTTATGGACGAATGGCCTTCCAAGGATGGGCTCACATAAGGTGACTCCCTCTGGCTCTCCACTGAAATGGAGTGTGTAGACCCTTAGATTTAGACTTCACCTGGCTCTCTTTGCCAGTACTGGGAAGGCTACAGACATCACTGAGATGTGTGCTATATAACATTCCCAAATATTGGATAGATACCAAAAATGTTACTCCTACATATTGGGTAGCTACTACAAAAATTAAAAAAAAAAAAAAATGTTGCTGTTGTATTCACCAAAACACTTCCTGGATCCCCCAGTAGCTCTATCATAATAACCCATGCCTAGCTCTTCAAGGGCTTTGCTACCTATGTCTTCCTTCCTATTTTCAGTGATACCACACCAGTTCAGGCTCTTCTTATATTTATTCATCAAACACTTTATTTCTTGAGCACTGAGTACTATGTATAAGCACTTTTAAGACCTACATACAGAATGAAAAACAAGAGACACTGTCTAATCTTAACGTAGCTTATAGTATGGTAAAAGAAAAAAACAACAACAAATAAATGTAAACAAGTATACAAAGAGTCTGACAAGGTTTTATTGGAGAAAATAACAGGTTGCTAAGAAAGGCAAAGGAAAGCTGGTGGTACACCCTATAATCCCAACACTTGGGAGCTGAAACAGGAGGATCACAGGTTTGAGGTCAGCCCTGGCGACTGTGCAAGACTCTCAAACTTAGCAAGACCTTGTTTCAAAAAAAAAAGAAAATGGGGCGGGGGGTCTAGCTCAGAGGTAGACCACCCCTGGGTTCAATCTCCAGTAACAAACACACAAAGGTATATTTCTATTAGGACCAGAGCAAAGGCTGCCATTAGAAGGACTCTCTGTGGAACTAACATTGAAGTCAACCCTTGAAGAATGAGTTGTAGTAAGCAATGTGAAGAGTGAGAAGAGAGAAATTCAGCAGCAGAAACAGCAAAACCCCTAAGCTTTAAGGTAGGAAAAAGCATGGCATGTTTTAGAATGAGCAAGAGGACAACATAGCTAAAAGATGAGACTGGAAAATAGGGCTTAAATCAAGACCTTACAGGCCACAGTAAGAAGTTGGGCTTTATCTGAAGTGCTAGAGTACCACTGAGTGGTTTCAAACAGGAACATAACATGATCTAACCATACTTTTAAAAGCTCACTCCAGTTTCTGGGCAGAGAAGAGTTTGGAGCACAGCAAAGGCAGAAGCAGAGAAATCATAGAGAGGCAACTGCAGGAGTTCCAGAAAGACACAGGCTTGGATTTAAGTGGTGATAATGAACTGCGAAACAAAAGATGAATTCAATATAGTGGTAAAATTAATAGAGCTTGATGACAGACTAGCTATAGATGGGTTTGAACAATTGACAAATGGAGATGGTATGTACTGAGATACAGAAGGCAGAAGGAGCCAGTCAGTATAGTAAGGACAGAGTACGAATTTAGTTTTATTTATTTATTATTTTTCAATACTAGGGATTGAACCCAGGGGCATTCTACCTTTGAGCTACAGCCCCAGCCCTACTTTTAATTCTTTATTTTGAAACAGGGTCTCACTAAGTTGCGGAGGGCCTCATTAAGTAGCTGAGACTGGCTGAGAACCTGTGATCCTCCTGTCTCAGCCTCCCAAGTACTAGGATTACAAGCGTGTGCCACCACACCTGGCCAAGAATTTAGTTTTAGACATGTTCAGTGTAAGATTTCTGTGAGATATTCAAGTATATTTATCAAGTAGTCAGCACATAATTGACGAAATCATGGTGGATAAAGTCACTTAAATAGAACATAGAAGAGGATTGGGTTAAGCCAAAGACCCACACCAAGGGAGTCAGCAGAGTACTGACTCAGAGAAACCTAACCAGACAGGCCTTGCTGGGTCTCCCCACTCATTCTCTTAGTGCCAGATCAGACCCTTTTTGTCCAGTCACATTTCTACATAGTTGGCCATGTTTTCATCACGTGTATACAATGAAGTACTCAGAAAACCCCAAAAGCACAGGTTTAGAGAGCTTTCAGATGGTTGCTCCTGAAGGCTGATGTACCAGTGAGGGCCTGGGAGCTCCATGCCCCTCACCTCGTGCCTCACTCTATGCAACTCTGCATCTGTATACTTTGTTATAGCCTCCATAGTAAATCAGTAATCAAGTATTTCCCTGAGTTGTTCGAGATGCATGAGCAAACTAATAGATCCTAATGAGGGGGCTGTGGTTATTCCTGCTTTATAGGTTGGTAGGAAAGCACAGGTAAAACCACCTGGGGCTTATAATTGGCATCTAAGGAGGAGGGACAGTCTTGGGCACTAAGACCTCACCCTGTAAGATCTAATCTCAGGGTGGATAATGTCAGAATTGAGTTGGAGGACTCCCAGTGATGTCTACTGCAGAACTGACAAATCCACATATATAGGGTGTCAGAAGTGTGTTGTGAGAGTATAGGAGAAACTGAGTGAGTTGGTTTACCAATATTCTCAGGCCACTTCAATAATTTTTAAGGATATAAAAGGGATCCTCAGGCCAAAATGTTAAGTAATCACTGCTATTGGTTCAGGAGGAGACTAAAAATAGGAAAGAAGGCTAGGAAGATGGTTTTGTGAGTATGAACACCTGATTTAGTATGATGACTACAAAGGGAATGGATTAAATCTGAGATAATATGGATTAAGGATATTAGCAGCTGTCTTAGTCCATTTTGTGCTGCTACAAAAGAATACCAGACTGGATGAGGTACAAATAACAGAGATTTGTTTTTTACAGTTCTAGAGGCTGGGAAGTCCAAGATCAAAAGGCCACATCTGGAGAGGGTGTTCTTACTGCCACCATAACATGGTGGCAGGCATCAGAGGGTGAAAAAGCAAGAAAGGGCTGAATCTGCTTTTTCAAACCTCTTGGAATGAAGAATCCACTCCCTTGTGCCAGCAGAGCCCTCATGACTTCTTAAGGGTCCCACCTTTCGACACTGTTGAAATGGGGATTACATTTCCAACATATAAATTTGGGGGGGGGGGACACATTCAAACCATAGCAGCAGGCCTAAAGATCTCTATTATGTTTTCAAAACAATACTAAAACATAGAATGTAAAGAAACCCACAAAATTTCTGAGATTTCTCTTACATACCCCCAGACCTATTTTTTATTCTTTATTTTGAAACCGAGTCTCACCAAGTTGCGGAGTGCCTCACTAGGTAGCTGAGGCTGGCCGAGAACCCGGATCCTCCGGTCTCAGCCTCCCGAATGCTGGGATTACAAGCGTGCGCCACCACGCCCGGCTCAATGATCTCTTTGAAATATCAGATAAAACATCCTATCAACCCCATAAATTTTTAGATACCCTTGCTTTAAGATACTCGCAATATGTACTTATGCTATCTATTGTACAGGTCCCCTGCTACTCTAAGGAGGTCCATTGACCAGTAGTGCCAGCATTCCATAGGAAACTGCTAGAATTGTTTAAAGTCAGGCCTCACCCAAGACCTACTAAATTAGAATACACCTTCTAACAAGTTAGTCTCCAGATGATTTTCACACTCAGTAAACTTTGAGAAGCAATGGACTACTACTGATCTTAAAGAATTAGTCATTGATAAATGCTAGATTCATAGAAAAGTTCAAAGGATGAGTAAGATGGATGGTAATGATAGAGTTAAGAAATGACCCTTCTTTGATATTTACTTCAATTCTCTAGCATATAAAGTTCATATTTTATTTGTGAGGCTACCAATCAGCATTTCATTACCACAATGAAATACCTGGGACAAGCTAACTTATAGAGGTTTATTAAACTTGTAGTTTTGGAGATTGAGAGTCCAAAAAACATGGCACAGGCTCTGGCAAGGGTGTCATGACAATGGTGAGAGACATGCAGGAATAAGCTGAGAGGGAGGGGACAGGCTCACTCCTTTTATATAACCATGTTCTCTGGAGAACTACCAATAGGCCAAGTGAGATCTACTTCAATCCCTTGAGGATGTGCTCCCAATTAACCAAGAATTTCTTGCTTGGCCCTACTTCTTAAAGTTCTACCATCTCCCAATACTGCCGCTGGGAGGACCACGTCCTTAACATTTGGACCCTTGGGAGATACTGAAGCCATATCCAAACCAGAGCAGTGACTCACATAAGAAAGTAAAACTAACATGTTTTCCAAATACATAGAATGCACACAACATAATAGATTTTCAGGAACTATGTAAGAAATTTTTAGAATCCATGGTTATGTTACTTACTGTGCTAAAAATTGATTAGAGCCCAGCGTGGTGGTGCATGCTTGTAATCCCAGTACTTGGGAGGCTGAGACCAGAGGATCCACGTTCTCGGCCAGCCTCAGCTACTTAGTGAGGCCCTCTGCAACTTAATGAGACCCTGTTTCAAAATAAAGACTAAAAAATAGGGCTGGGGGTGTAGCTCAGGGGTAGAATGCCCCAGTACAGAAAAAAAAAATTGATTAGAGAGCCTGTATGTCTTACTATATGGAATAAAAGGACTTAACCTGCTATCTTAAAGATTAGAAAACTGGACAAAATATAGAAAAAAAGAGAAAGAGGAAAAAGTAGTGAGGTGATGGATATGGCTCATTAGCTTGGCTATAGCAATTATCTCACAATATATCACACATCATACCTTGAAATATATAATGTTTATTTGTCAATTATATATCAACAAAGCTGTGATAGTTGACAATTACATAAATTTGCTAAAAATCATTGTAGTGAACATTTAAATTGGGTGATGATTTTATGTAAGTTATACCTCAATAAAATTGCATAAAAATGTACACCTGAAAAGGCAATTGTACAAAACAGTATTTATGTAACATATTGCTATGCCTAAAACATACAGAAATATAACATATTTTCTAATGACAGTACAAAGGAAATGGATAAAAAGGAGCAAAGCTGTGCAGAACTGAGTTAAAAAAAAAAATTACTCCAGATGGTAACTTGAACCCACAAGGACAGAACATGAAATGGTAAGTAAAGCTAATATAACAAAAGCTATACATACATACATATATACTTTCTCTTCTTTGTCCTTTCAGCTTCTTTAAAATTCATTAATTAAGCTGGGCATGGTAGTACACACCCAGTAATCCCAGCTATCCCGGAGGCTAAGGTAGGAGAATCCCAAGTTGGAGAATCCCAAGTTCAGGGCCAGCCTGGCCAACTTAGTAAGTCCCTGTCTCAAAATAAAAAGGGTTGGAGATGTAGCTCAGTGACAGAGTCCATTGGATTCAATTCCCATCACTGCAAAATAAATAAATAAATAAATGACATAAAGTCATACTTAAATGTATTATTGTGTTTGTAACATTAATGCAACAAGGAGCAGAGTAACAATAAAATTATATTGGAATAAGATTTCTCTATCTCACTGGAATTAAGTTATAGATATCTGAAGCTGATTCTAGTAAGCAAAAATGTATACGATAACCCCTAGATCAACCATTAAGGAAATAAGTGGGGAAAAAATCACT
>PVLC010037936.1:0-14988 GCA_004027655.1 Graphiurus murinus
ATACATACATACATACATATAACAAAGTTTAATTTATAAATTAGGCACAGAAAGAGACTAACAACTAATAATAAAATAGAACAATTATAACACTATATTGTAATGCAAGCTATGTTGAGTGTGGATGTCTCTCCCTCTCAAAATATCTTATTGTATTGTAATCACCCTGCTTCTTATGATTATGTTGGAAAATAAAATGCCTATGCTATGAGATGAAGTAAGGAGAATTACATAAGCATTGTGATATATTAACTATGCAAAAGTTACTTGATCACAAGTGACTAACCAGGTGGTAGCCTATACAGCATGGATACATTGGAGAAGATATGATTCATGGCCCAGGAAGAATGGAACAGGTTAGCATGAAATTTCATCATGCTACTCAGAATGGCACACATCTTAAACCTAGTAAATTGTTTATTTCTGGAACTTTTCATTTAATATTCTTAGACCAGAGTTGACCATAATAACCGAAATTACTAAAAACAAAACCAGCAGATAAGGAGGACTACTGTAGGGGTTTTAATTTGTTAAATCCTTCAGGAAGTCCTGAAGGATTTAAGTAGAGTCATGATAACTCTATGATAGTAGGGCCCTTATAGCTCTAAATTTCCTTAAGTCTTCAAGTCACTAATTTCATCCATCTATCTATCTATCTATCTATCTATCTATCTATCTATCTATCTATCTATCTATCTCTATATAACTATATAGGGGGAGCAGCGAGAATTTATATATATATATATATTTTTTTTTGCAGTCTTGGGGATTGAACCCAGGGCCTTGCACATGGTAAGCATCCAATGAGCTACTCCCATACTCTGAGAATTTATACTTTTTTTTTTTTTTTTGCAGTACTGGGGATTGAACCCAGGGGCATTCTACCTCTGAGCTATACCCCCAGCCCTATTTTTTATTCTTTATTTTTTGAAACAGGATCTCACTAAGTTGCAGAGGGCCCCACTAAGTAGCTAAGGCTGGCCACAAACCCAGATCATCCAGTCTCAGCCTCCCAAGTACTGGGATTATAAGCATGTGCTACCACACCCGGCTAGAATTTATACATTTTAATATGTGTACATGCATCTCATTTAATAAAATTAAAAGGAAGTAGTAAGTTTCTCACCCTCCCCCAGCTATCTAGTTTCTCTTTCCAAGATTAAACACTGTTAACAGTTTCTTCCATAACTTTTAAACCATATTATGCTTCCAAAGTTGAAGACACAAAGCTATCAGTTCTTGGTAACTGTAACATGGGCCAAATGAACCTTTTGGTCTAGACTTACTAAGTTTTACATCTAATATTTTCCACTTCAGTTATTAAAATAAGACATCTATCCAGGTCCATATTCATTCATATTCTCATTCATTCATTCATTCTCATGCTCCCCCCACCCTCTCTTTCTCTCACACACAATAACTATGTACCACGAATTAGAACTCAGAACTTTACTGTCAATTCAAACTTTACTTTTAGATAATATATCTCTTTGATAACTATCTCCTTCATAATGTCAGAGAAACTTAAAATATATCACTGCTATAATGAATCAACAAAGTTTAAACACAATTCACTGCCATCACACCAACCTTGTTCTGAACTTACAGGTATTGTGCAGCTGTCTGAATCTCGAGATGTAAACCCAACATTGCCTAAGTGAAGGATGCCAGCAAGTATTCGAAAAATGCCCATTTGATAAGACTCACTAATTCCTAAAATTGAGTAAATGAATAAGTGATTAATTTCAGAAGAGCAACAAAACAATTATAACAGATAACTTTAAGCCTGTTGTTAATTTCTGGATATTGCCAGATATTATACACATACAATGAATCATAGCTAACATTTATCTTTGTTGACATTAACTAAGTAGGCATTTTAGCATCACGGGTGATAGCCTGGGCTATGGCGTATGACAGATCTGGGCTGAAGGCCTGGCTTGCTACCAACCTGCCATCTCATAAGGGCTGGTAACTTCACCCTTCTACGCTTTCATTTTCTCACTGGAGATATGGGAATAACAGGGAGTTCTTCAAAGGGTATTTGTTAACATTGAATGAGACAATGAACACATCATATCTACCATACTATGTGACACAAGGTAAGTACTAAACAAATGATCAGCACTGTTACACATTTAAGTATTTTATTAATATTGTTGCCATTTCTAATTATCTTTACTTCAAATGCAAGTTGTAGCACAATAAAGCTATTTTAAATCAGATGGTGTAATTATTTCTTCTAGTTACTGGCCAAGTATAAGTCAAAGAGACCCCAAGATTAGAAGTGCTCAGACTGGTGTTATACCCTGGCCTGATGGGTGAATGTCCAAACATGATATGAGCAGGACCTGAAGGATAAAGCAAGATGAGAAAGCTGGACAGCTTTTGGTTGTTATCAGATTTAGTTTCATTTTTCAGTAAGGAAAGAATTTTCAGAATATTAAATATAATTATAAGTAGAAGCAGTAAAATTATTTCTAAATATATGATCTTATATAGAGTAACTGGGAGTTGACCTTATAATGTCTTTATTATTTCCTACATAATGGTTTTTTCAAATTCATAATTTAGCACTGGAAGTAAAGCAGTATTTTTCAATCTTTAATATGCATATAAATCACCAATAGATCTGTTAAAGTGCAGAGTCTGTTCAGTAGGTCTGAAAAGGAGCATGAGAGTTTGCATTTCTTAGGAAGTTCTACAGTGATTCTGGATCACACTGTGGTTAGTAGTGCTTTTAAATTAATTTATTCAAGACTACTTCTCAAAATACTACACTATGTTTGAGCTATTTGAGATTTTTTAAAAATGAAAAATAATTCACCTCTAAAAGTTGTAGACTATAGCTCTAAAAATTAACTTATTCATATGTAGACCCAACAGTTTTTAAATCCCAGAAAAAAAAAATAATGACATTAGAGCTGTTTAAAAGCATTGGAATTAATCACATTTAAGACAATGTTCTGTCGTGATGCCAGCTTAGTCACATTTCTAAGATACAAAAGACTGTGAAAACAAGAAACAAAAACCTCCACAAAATGCAAGCTTGTACAAGAACCTGTTTCATTAGCTTTAGGTTCTAGATTTTTATAAAAACTTAAGCAAAAAGTTACAGTTAGTCTTACCTCTTCTGATGACTCAAATATGTTCTTCAAAACAGCATTATGGAGGTATAATTTGAAAACCATAAAATTTACCCATTTTAAGTGTATAATTCAATGATTCTTACAAAACTGTGCAACTATTACCACAATCTAATTTTAGAACAGTTCCATCACTCCAAAAAGAAACCTCATGCCTATCTGCTGTCTGAATGTGTTTTATAAGCTATGTTAAATCTTCCAGCAATGCTCACCACTTAATACAAAGGCAAACCAATATTCCAAACAAGGTTGCTTGAATAAAAAAAGCTGTTGCTTTTTAATTAAAAAATTACTTTACCTAGCAGAGTACAGGCCTGCCTGGTGTGTGCCATCTCCTTTGCATCATCTACTCCTTCGATCACAGGACTAACTCCTTGCTTCGTATAATGAAAGCTATTTGCATTTCCTGCAATGAAGGAAAATAAAAAGTTTGCAGTCTATGAAAAAGTTTTGACTTCTATCTTTATGACCACTCTGAATTAGAGGCAGGGATAGCACATTTAGGGTCTGAAGTTTAACTGCCTGTGTTTTCAACTGTTATTTTAATATAAAACTAACAACTAAATAATGGAGTAAAATGTTTATAATTTATGTATATTATTTGGTGAAATGAATTGTATTTTCCTAATGATTTAATTCCAAACTATATGCTAGGTCAATTTCCTCAAACACTTTACTTCTCTCATCAGAAATCCTATAGGCCTCCATCTAATAAATTACTTTAAGTTACTTTCTTTTAATCAAGGCAAATTTCAAACCTATATGAAAGTAGAGAGTTTAGTATGATGATGCCCTAGGGAATCATCGCCTCCAGGCCGACTCTATTCCAGTTAATCTCCACCCACCCCAAGCACCGCTATGGGTTACTCTGAAGCTAACCGCTGACCTTTTAAAATCAGCTCATCCATAAATGTGTCAGTATGAGAGGAGGTACTTTTTAACAAGTAAGTATGAAACTCAGAAATTAACAGAAGACAATACCAACATAATAAATCTAGTGCCACATTCATACCTAATCGCAGCATTTTAAATTCAGGTAATTGTGCTGAAGCACAAAGCTGATAGAAGATATGATAGTTTCTCTCCTCTTCTGCCTTTGAAATAAGAAGAGTTTTTAATTACGCCACTTTATCTAAAACTCAGAAAATTCTATCATAAAATACAATTTTAACATTTAATTATCTTGGTTAGTAAATAGTAAAAATTGTACTCCCCCAAATTTTGTAATACTTATTATTATTAAACCGTATGGTTTATAGTTTACATGTAAACTAGGCTCAGTGGCATGCACCTGTAGTCCCAGCTAGCAAAGGCTGAGGAGGAGAATTGTTTGAGAGCAGGAGTTTGGGGCTAGCCTGGGAAGCATAGTGAGACCCTGTCTCTTGAAAACAAACAAACAAACAAAAATAAATAAATAAAATGTAGTCTATATGCATATATGTATATATGTGTGTGTTAGGCATATACAATCTAAAATATCTGATAGTAATACTTTTTGAACTAGTGAAGAGCTTGATATATGACCATACTCAAGAAAACAAGTGCTTTTTAGAGATATTAAATTTTTTTTTTTTTGCAAAACTAAAAACGATTTCTAATGATTCATGGTTTCCCCAACACTTTGAAAAGAATAATCCCATCTTTGCCATATTTTAGAGTGGACCATCTTCTGCAGTTATTTGTAAGAAATCCACAAATGCACTAAGTCCTCTGTACTGTTTTAGTTTAAATATTTTAAATCAGTAACTATTTTATTTTATTTTATTTTTTGCGGTACTGGGGATTGAACTCAGGGGCATTCTACCTCCGAGCTACACCCCCAGCCCTATTTTTTATTCTTTATTTTGAAACTGGGTCTCACTAAGTTGCGGAGTGCCTCACTAGGTAGCTGAGGCTGGCCGCGAACCCGTATCCTCCGGTTTCAGCCTCCCGAATGCTGGGATTACAAGCGTGCACCACCACACCCGGCTTAAATCAGTAACTATTTTATAAAGTAGAAAATCATTTATAATTCTAAGGTCAATTTTGGTATTTCCTGAGAGTTTTTTCCTATATACATGCCCAAAATTATAGTGGCAATAATACTGTATATACGAAATTGAACCCTAATATTCTATCATTATATCCTTGAATTCTGCAATGTTTCCAGTTGGGTAAAGATTAGCATTACTAAGGTCAAGATCAAGCTTGATGCCCAAAGTAGACTAGTACCTGGTTTAAAAAAAAAAAAAAGAAAAACCTATTAGCTGGGCATGCTGGCACAAATTTGTAATCTTTATTTTGAAACCAAGTCTCACTAATTTGCAGAGTGCCTCACTAGGTAGCTGAGAGGCTGGCTGCGAACCCAGATCCTCCGGTCTCAGCCTCCCAAATGCTGGGATTACAAGCGTGCGCCACCACGCCCAGCTTGTATGATTCATTTTAACATACCAAACATTCTTAATATTCTATACCTCTTGAGGACTGGGGAACAGCTAGAATTACTACACTGACTCTAGATAATATAATAAGGATTAGGCCTTACCATTTAAGGACTACTAGCCATTGGCAAACATATAAAGCAAGAAGAGTTTTTCCTATCCATTTTGCCTTTATTCACTTACCTATCAATCTATGGAAATTTGATTAAATAGAAATTACTATTTGGGCCAGGTGTGGTGGCGCATGCTTATAATCCCAGTACTTGGGAGGCTGAGACAGGAGGATCACAGGTTCGCGGCTAGCCACAGCTACTTTAGTGAGGCCCTCTGCAATTTGGTGAGACCCTGTTTCAAAATAAAGAATAAAATATAGGGCTGGGGTGTAGCTCAAGAGGTAGAATTCTCCTGGGTTCAATTCTCAGTACTGTAAAAAAAACCAAAAAACTATTTGGACTCAATCTCCTCTTTGATTTACCTATGCCTCAGTCATTCTTTCTTCTGGGTAACTAGACACTTTTCCAAAGACCTGCAGAAGTATTTGTGTGTAAAATAACACTGCTTTGTGTGTACCTAGATATTAGAATGGTGGAGGGTGACTATTGTCTTATTATACAAATCAAGTATTATATTTTAGGTGATTATGAATCAAGTACAACTCCAAAGTCAAAGCCAGGGGAGTTGCAGGCTACTTTACTTTATGATTCTGTATGTCCTAGATGCTTTCAAAGCCATAACAGACTTGAGCAATAGAAGATGTAGACCCATTACATTATGGCAGTGCCAGGGCATTTGAACCTCAATGCAGTGAGCATCCAGTTAAGGGGCTATAGAAACTCCAGAGCTACAACATGAGTAGGAGTCCTCTTCCAGGAATTTTCCAATGATAAATCCACACTCCATTCATATGCCTGTAAGTGTATGCCTACTGGTATTGCAAATATATAGTATTTTGCCCTTTTAGATAAACAAGGACTAAGAGCATATGTGTGAGTGCAAACCCTGTACAAATTCATCAACTGTATTTTTAGAATGGTAATTTACAACTGAGTTATGGAGATTTTTTAACCCTTAGTATTCTATGTAAACAATATCATATTTTTAGAAAAAGGAAAGAAAGAAGACAAGGACATTTTTGTCCTTGAGTTGAGTTCAAATTATAATTCATTTAAGGCATGCTGTCTTGTCAATTGGGAAATATGAGAGATAAGACTAAACTAATACCACCCCTTCTTAACAAAGCTTTTCAACAAGCATCTATAGGAAAAAGTCAAATCATTAGACCTAAATCAGTACCTACTCCCAAAGACTGTAAGTCTAGAGGGTATTCTCCTGCCAGTGTAGTTTGTAGTCATATTGTTGTAATATGCTCTCGGGAGTATCTAGAAATAAAATGCATATAACACCTAGCAAGCATGAGCTCTGCATATGATGTTCTAACCCAAGTATACACACATGTGTACATGCCCAGCTTACCTGGAACACCACTCTGGATTTCTCTAAAAGGTAAGTTCTCATATTGGCACCAATGATTCGATATCTCTTATCAAAACCAATCTCAATATACTTCCCAAAACGGCTGCTATTATCATTCCTGGTCGTTTTAGCATTTCCAATTGACTAAGAAACAAGGGAAAAAATAAGATTTTAGAAATACAACTCATGACATGACAATTACCAAGTTTGTTTAGGAAGAGAAAGGACAGAGTAAAACATAATTCTTTAAAACTGAATCTTTTAAGAACAGAACCAATTTTGCCCCTGCAGACACAAGTGTGTGCTTTGCCCACTGCACAATTATACAGATATATACTAATAGTTATTTGTCTTGTTATTCTCACAAAAATGAATTTCAAACAGCAAACCTAATATCAACAATTGGGATATTTTCATTATAGCAAAGAAAGAGAATGGTGGGGTTGGAAGCTGCCGAAACACGCCTTATTAGTAAGTATCAAGCTTTTTATTTCTTGAAAAACATTGTTTAATGTAAGTGAGGTGGTTAAGACAAATAGGTATTTTCCTGGAAATACTGCTCTGGTGTTCAGGGTATCTTTGGAAACCAGAAGTTTCTATCACCATTACTATAGCAACTAAGGTTTAGTTGGACTGCTTTATTAACAGAGTATTAGTATTATCTACTTAAATGCTAGCCCCTGCCCCCTGCTTTGGTACTGGTAAATGAACCCATGGGCATTCTACTTCTGAGCTATACCCACAGCCCTTTTTATTCTTTAAAACAGGGTCTCACTGTTAAGGCTAGCCTTGAACCTGCAATCCTCTTATATCAGCCTTCCAAGCACTAGGATTATAGGCATGTACCACCATGCCTGGCTTGGATTTGGTTTTGATGGTTGTATTTAACTTGCAAAATATCTGCTACATAATGCAAAGAACAGAGAATGTAGCTTTGTGTTTTTGTTGTTATTGTTGTTGTTGTTTTGTTTTTTGTGTGTGATACTGGGGATTGAACCCAAGGGCATTCTACCTCCAAGCTACACCCTCAGTCCTATTCTTTTATTCTTTATTTTTGAAATAGTCTAAGTTGCGGAGAGCCTCACTAAGTAGCTGAGGCTGGCTGTGAACCTGCATCCTCTAGTCTCAGCCTCCCAAGTACTGGGATTACAAGTGTATACCACCATGCCCGACTCTCTGCTAAATTTTTTATATAACCTTAAAATTAAAATGGCACATCTTTTTTTCTGATTTAAGTGACATGCTTCTATAAACTTTTACAGCAAAGCAAAAATGTTATGTAGTAGTTACAAAAGTAAGTATTCACATAACATATATATTAAATGTTTAGTAAACTTACTTCATATAAGACTAACACCTTTCACTCATGCAAAGCCTGTGTTAGGATTAGTATATCTGAACCACAGCAAAGAGAAAAGTGAAAACAGTATGGAGCATTAAAAGAGGGAAACAAACATCAGGAATAAAAGTCGTAGCAAGCATAGCCACAAGAGTCAACATACAGATTCTCTAATCAGTCAAAAAAATATATGTACACTTTCTGAAAAAAAGGGCAAATATTATTGTATTTTGTTTTGGCAATCAATAAGGACACTGCTATAATTTAGATTAACATTTTAAATGTTTTTCTAGAAAAAAATAAGAATGTCTAGAAGCTATCATTCCAACAACATTAGAGTAATCTAACATAACCTGAGATAATTTAACTAGACAAACATATACTCAGATATTAACCTTGATATTACAAAAAATCCATACATTTATACTATTTATGTTTTGTTTAGAAAAGGGGAATATCTGTATTTATAAATAAGAATTTTGTCACAATACAATATAGTCTGTCAAAAACAGATGAGAGGCTACATGTAGTAAAAGTAACAGCAGCAGTGATATTTACTGACTGTTTAATAGGCACTTTCCTAAGTACTCTCTTATCTGTAACTAAGGAAGTTGGAGAAGGGAGGTCCATAGCTTCTCCTCCTTCCCCAACTCTATCTTACTTTTCATATGCCATCTCTCTCCCATCTTCTCAGACTGGGAATCAGAGTGGCTAACTTGCCAAAACAACACTACATATTGTGAAGAGAGGGTAGGCTACAGTTAAATAGACCCGTTTGTCTTTGAGTAAAATGCACTTAAACACAGAATACAGGATAATAGAAGGAGAAAATGGAATAGAAATCTGAAGACCTAGTTATCAGAGTAGGCCCATTTAATGTTTATGTGGAGAATTAGTGTCCCAGCTATAAACTGATTAGAATGAATGGGTTCTAGGGTCCTTCTCAAAAATAAATCATATGATTCTAAGCCTTAAGCCTGATATGGAAAGAAGAGTCTACATATAAACAACATCTTTTGCTCCATTTCCTCTAATCAGTCCTCTGCTTTAAAAGTACTATATTCAGAACAGATTCCATTTTCAGTTTAATCAGCAAGAAATTGTTAAAGCAGAAATTTTGTGATCTTGACTTTACTATTGACTAGCAAAATGCTACATGAGTTATTCTTTTTTGGGGGGAGGGGGTACTGGGGGTTGAACTCAGGGGCACTCTACCTCCGAGCTATACCCCCAGGCCTATTTTTTATTCTTTACTTTGAAACAGTCTCACTAAGTTGCGGAATGCCTCACTAGGTAGCTGAGGCTGGCCGCGAACCCGGATCCTCCGGTCTCAGTCTCCCAAATGCTGGGATTACAAGTGTGCACCATCACACCCGGCTCATGAGTTATTCTTTACTAAATGAACATAAAAATCTTCAGTTGTGGTTTCTGAAGATTAAAAAAGAACTATTAATATCCAGTGCATACCCAAACCTTTCCTGTACCTACCTTAAAATAGAAATTCCAGGAGAAAACCAAAACATGATAAAATAGAGGCAAAAGAACCATTTCACTGTACACCTCTGTTCTTTTCACAAAGGAACCTATGCTGAGGATGAGGAGTTTACTTTCTAAAGGAAAGCAAGCAAATGTCTATAGACACTGGGCCATGATATTAATCATGTATGATGTTCATTATCCACCATAAAGTTTTGAGCAGATTGCTAGATAACTAGACATCCCTTTCTTGGTACAGTAAAGGGCTCTAATACAGAAACAGTCTTAAAGCACATCTAAACCTACTGTTTGCTAGGCTATATTCTCAGCATTTTGCCTATATATTCTTCTAGTAACTATAAGCCTGCATTTTAACCATTCTTTAGCCCCATATGTCATATTAGTCTTTCAAATTGAGATGCCCTGTATGTTGAAAATTAGTTCTCTAACTCTTTACCAAACTTTTTCTTAATCAAAGGTAGACTAAACAATAATATAGAAATAAGTAGCTATTATTATTTATTTTTATTCATTCCAACAAACAGGGCAGATTCCTTATAACTGCATATGAAAAAGCTCATTCAAAAATTTTAATGTCATTCCTACTAACACAACTCAAACCTGTGCTGTAGAAAAACTAATGTAGCTGTTCTTTGAAAGAGATTGTAAAACAACTCATTCATCTTTCCACATATTCTAGAAAGCTCGTTCTAGATTGACGTTACACCAACTTCAAATCTTACTTTCATATGAACTAGCTTAGAAGACATGGGGTTCTCTAATGCTACCACAGTTAGACTTCAGAGTATGCTTTTGGGGGGAGGTGCATTATAATTTTACATTATATTGGGTACAGAGTGTCAGACAGATGCAGGTACATAGTTCTTGCACCCCTTTCCACTGGATCCCTCCCCCTCCTCCTCCCTCCTGTTCCCCAGGCATGCCTATGACATTGGAGTTGGTAATTTTGTATACATTCATAGCATTATTTAAACTATTACACTCTTTATGACTTCATCTCCCATCCCTGATCTCCCTTAGTCATTCCCCCTGGATTCTCTGCTCATCTATCTGATGTTGCCCTTATTTCCAAATATCTCTCTAGCTTCCACATATAAGAGAAACATACATCTACTTGTTTGGGGGGACTGGCTTTACTCTCTTAGTATGATATTCTTGATCTCCATTCATTTTCCTGCAAAAGGCGTGATTTTGTTCTTTATGGCTGAGTAAAATTTCACTCTGTGAATATTCCAAAGTTTTGTGATCCATTCATCTGTTGACGATAGCTAGGCTGTTCCATAATTTGGCCATTGTAAATTGTGCTGCTCTGAACAGAGATATGCAAGTATCATTATAATATTCTGATTTCTTTTGGGAAGATGCCCAGGAGCACTATCGCTGGATCTTATGGTAGACCCATTTCCAGTCTTCTGAGAAACCTCCACACTGGCTATACTAGTTTGCAGTCCCACCAACAGTGTAATAGGGTTCTTATTTCTCCCACAACCTCACCAGCATTTTGATCACTGCCATTCTTACTGGAGTTAGATGAAATCTCAGTGTAGTTTTAATTTGCATTTCCCTGATTGCTAAAGAAGTAGAGCATTTTTTCATATTTTTTTTGCCATTTGTATTTCTTCTTTTGAAAAGATTGTTTAGCATTTGAAAAGACTGTTCAGCAGTTCTGTTGTTGCCCTTCTTTTTTTCTTTTTTTTGGTGTTAAGTCTGATGGGTAAGTGGTGAAGATCTTCTCCAATTCTGTAGGCTCTCTCTATAGATTCTCAATGGTTTCCTTGCTGTGCAGAAACTTTTTAGATATCTCATTAAGTCTAACTTTTTAATTTCTTGAGCTTTTGGGGTCTTATTAAAGAATTTTCTACCTGTACCTATATGCTGGACTGTTGGTCCTATGCCCTTTTCTAGCAGTTTCAAAGTTTCTGGTCTAATTTCTAGGTCTTTAAATCATCTTGAGTTGACTTTTGTGCGGGGTAAAAAGTTAGGGTTTAGTTATCCTTTCTCTAATGTATGTCTTTGGCACCTTTATCAAAGATCAACTGGTTATAGCTCTGTTTCTGAGTCTTCTATTCTGCTCCATTGATCATTGGTTTCTGTGCCAATATTATGCTGTTTTTACTACTACTACTTTGTAATATAATTTGAAGTCGGGTACTGTGATGCCTCCAGGATGGTTCTTATTGCTGAGAATTGCTTTGGCTATTCTGGTTTTTTTGTTTTTTTCCAAATGAATTTTATAACTGATTTCTCTATGTCTGTGAAAACTGATGATGGTATTTTGATAGTGATTGCAATGAATGTGTAGATCACTTTGGTAGTATGGCCATTTTAATTATATTTATTCTGCCTATCCAAGAGCGTGGGAGGGCTTTCCATCTACTAAAGTCTTCTTCAATTTCTTTCCTTAGTGATTTATAATTTTCATCATAGAGGTCTTTTACCTCTTGGTTAAATTTATTCCTAATTTATCTTTTTTGAGGTTACTGTGAATGGAATTGTTTTCTGTGTTTCTTTCAGTGGATTCATGATTGGTGTAAAGGAATGCTAATGATTGATTTTGTATCCTGCTACTTTGCCGAAACTATCACTTCTAGATGTCTTCGGGTTGAGTTTTTTGGATCTTCTAAGTAAAGATCATGGTATCATCAAACAAAGATAGTTTCAGTTCCTTTCCCCCTATTTGTATTCCTTTGATTTCTTTCTTCTATCTTATTGTTGAGGCTATGAGTACTATGTTGAAAAGGAGTGGTGACAGTGGGCATCCTTGTGTTGTTCCTGATTTTAAGGGAAATTCTATCAGTTTTTTCACATTCCTAATGATGATAACTTTGGGTTTATTGATTATAGCCTTTATGAAGCCAAGGTAGGTTCCCTCTATTTCTAATTTCCTCAGTGTTTTTATCATGAAAGGGTGTTGGATTTTGTCAAATGCTTTTTTTGGCATCTATTGAGATAATCATGTGATTCTCGTCTTTACTTCTATTAATGTGGTGAATTACATTTATTGATTTGCATATGTTGAACCAGCCTTGTATCTCTGGGATGAAGCTTACTTCGTCATGATGAACTATTTTCTCTATGTAGTTTTGAGTGAAAATTGCTAATATTTTTATTGAGAATTTTTCAATCTATGTTCATCAATGATATTGGTCTGTAATTTTCTATTTTTGTGTTATCTTTATTTGGTTTGGGGACTAAGGTAATGATGGCTTCATGGAAAGAGTTTGGTAGTTTTATTTTTCTATTTCATGGACTAATTTGCGGAGCATTGGACTTTGATCTTTTAAGAAGGTCTTATAGAATTCAGCTAGGAATCCATCTGGGCCTAGACTTTTCTTTGATAGACCTTTTATTGATGTTTTGATCTCTTTGCTTCCTATTGGGCTGTTTAGGTTTTCTGTCTTCTTGATTCAGTTTAGGTAAGTTGAAGGTATCTAAGGATTTGTCAATTTCCTCTATGTTTTCTAATTTATTGGAGTATAAGTTTTTAAAAATAGCTTCTAATAATGTGTATTTTCACATTATCTATGGTGATATTTCCATTTTCATCTCTTATCTCTATTATTTGGCTCTATTCCCTCTTTCTTTTTGGTACGTTGGCTAAGGGTTTGTCAATCTTGTTTATCTTTTCAAAAAACAGGCTTTTGTTTTATTAATCTTCTGGATTGTGTTTGTTTTGTTTTATATTTCATTAATTTCTGCTCTGATTTTGATTATTTCCTGCCTTCTGCTGATTTTAGGTTTGGTATGTTCCTCCTTTTCAAGGGCCTTGAGGTACAGCATTAGATTGTTTGAGTCTTTCTGTTTTTCTTATGTGGGCACTTAATGCTATAAATTTTCCTCTTAACACAGCTTTTAGAGTGTCCATAGATTTTGGTAGGTTGTATCTCTATTTTCATTTGAGTCTAGGAATTTTAAAATTTCTCTTATTTCTTCTCTGATTCAGTTTTCATTCAGTAATGTAGCATTCAATCTCCATGTATTTAATGCATGTGGTTCCTCTGGATCTTTTTGTTGTTGATCTCTACTTTTAGTCCATTATGATATAAGAGGATGCAGGGAATTATATGATTTTTTAAAAATTTGCTGGTGCTTATTTTGTGGCCCAGAATATGGTCTGTTTAGGAGAAGCTTCCATGAGCAGCTGAAAAGAATGTGTGTTCAGCTATTGTTGGGTGGAATATTCTGCAAATGTCATTTAGGTTTGATAGATTTATTTATTCTTTAGGTCCGAAGTATCTTTACTAATCTTTTGTCTGGACGACTAATCTAATGGTGTGAGAGCTGTGTTGAAGTCTCCTGGGATTATTGTGTTGGGGTCTATCAGGGTCTTCAAGTAAAAAAGAGTTATAGTTAGAACCACCAATATTAGAGGCATAAATGTTTAATATGGTTATGTCTTCATTTTAGATGGTTCCTTTTATCAGTAAGAAGTAACCATCTTTGTCTCTTCTGACAAGCTTTAGCTTAAAGTATGCTGTGTCAGATATGAGGATAGCTACTCCTGCTTCCTTCAGTTTCCATTTTCTTTTTTTTTTTTGCGGAACTGGGGATTGAACTCAGGGGCATTCTACCTTCAAGCTATACCCCCAGTCCTATTTTTTATTCTTTATTTTGAAACCGAGTCTCACTAAATTGCGGGGTGCCTCACTAGGTAGCTGAGGCTAGCCGCGAACCCAGATCCTCCGGTCTCAGCCTCCCGAATGCTGGGATTACAAGCCCACCACGCCCGGCTGTCAGTTTCCATTTTCATGGAAAACTTTTTTCCATCCTTTCCTCTTCAGCCTGTGAAATTTTTTCCCTGTAAGGAGTGTTTCTTGTAATCAGCATGTAATAGGATTATTATCTTTAATCCAATTTGCTAGTCTATGTCTTTTAACTAGGGAGTTTAGGCCATTGATGCTCAGAGTTATTATGGAAGGATGATTTTTGTTTTCTGTCATTTTGAATTAAGTTTTTTGTTTGAGGCAATATTAATGCTCCTTTGTTTAGTTGTTCACCTGGTGGCATTTGTTCCTTGTTACCAATGTTTATTATTTATTTCTTCTTTGTGGTTCATTTCTTTGAGTGTTCTCTCCAGTGCTGGTTTGGTTATCATGAATTCTTTTAACTTCTG
>PVLC010037937.1:0-14994 GCA_004027655.1 Graphiurus murinus
AAAAAAAAAAAAAAAAAAAAAAAAAAAAAAAAAGATCTATAATATCTTGTGATGCACAGGATGGCTGTTAAATACTGCCCTGCCATACTGCACATCGCCATTTTCACTTGACAGACCAACTTCATACTAATGAAGAATGTTGGCAAATGTAATATTCAGATATATATTAATGTATTATCTATTAAAGTATAAGAACTTATCCGGGCGTGGTGGTGCACACTTGTAATCCCAGTATTCGGGAGGCTGAGACCGGAGGATCCGGGTTCGCGGCCAGCCTCAGCTACCTAGTGAGGCACTCCGCAACTTAGTGAGACTCGGTTTCAAATTAAAGAATAAAAAATAGGGCTGGGGGTATAGCTCGGAGGTAGAATGCCCCTGAGTTCAATTCCCAGTACCACAAAATAAATAAATAAATAAATAAAGTATAAGCACTTGTGATATGACTTTCAATACGAAAAGAAGAATTACCAGACTTTATAGTTTATAATAATTCTTTAGTCTTTTTTTGTCTTAAGAGCTGAATCAGCTACTTGAGAACTTTAAAATGAAGTACAAATGACTTCTAATTCTTTTCAGATGAGAAATAGTCACCATTTACTGATTTCTCTTATTAATCCATTCTCTACAATGGTGATTGAGACAAAAGTATAAATTAAGATTTGTAGCCAGGTGTGGTGGCGCACACTTGGAATTCCAGTACTTGGGAGGCTGAAACTAGAGGATCCGGGTTCATGGTCAGCCTTAGCTACTTAGTGATGCTCTCTGCAACTCAGTGAGACCCTGTTTCAAAATAAAGAATAAAAAAAATAATAGGGCTGGGGGTGTAGCTTGGAGGTAGAATGTTCCTGGGTTCCATCCCCAGTACTGCAAAAAAAAAAAAAAGATTTGTAAACTGGGCATGATGGTAGACATCTGTAATCCCAGTACTTGGGAAGCTGAGACAGAAGGATCACAGGTTTGAAGCCAGACTCAAAAACTTAGTGAGACTGTTTCCAAATAAAAAGTAAAATAGGGCTGGGGGTATAGCTCCAAAGTAAAGTGCTCTTGGGTTTAAGCCCCAGCACCACTAAATAAATAAATAAATAAATAAATAAATAAATAAATAAATAAATAAATAAATAAATACTTTGATACTTTTATTTATATGACATGTAAGTAATCAGATAAACTTTTACCTGACATTTGCTGCCTCAATGTTACTTCTTTTTTTTTTTCGATACTGGGGATTGAACCCAGGGGCATTCTACCTCCGAGCTATACCCCCAGCCCTATTTTTTATTCTTTATTTTGAAACAGGGTCTCACTAAGTTGCAGAGTGACTCACTAGGTAGCTGAGGCTGGCCACGAACCCGGATCCTCCGGTCTCAGCCTCCCAAATGTTGGGATTACAAGCGTGCGCCACCATGCCCAGCTAATGATACTGTTTAGTTGCAAACATTTATCACTTATATTAAAGACTTTTTGATGAAATAATCTAGAAAACTAGCAGTATCAAATATGTTCATTTCAATGATTATCTTTAATGATGAAATCATTCAGTATACAAGATTTATCTAGTATTGTCTTTATGTAATTACAAATCAGTGCCAAATTATGGGAAATCCATAATATTTAATTTTTTTTTTTTTTTTGCGGTACTGGGGATTGAACTCAGGGGCATTCTACCTCCGAGCTATACCCCCAGCCCTATTTTTTATTCTTTACTTTTTGAAACCGAGTCTCACTAAGTTGCGGAGTGTCTTACTAGGTAGCTGAGGCTGGCCGCGAACCCGGATCCTCCGGTCTCAGCCTCCCAAATGCTGGGATTACAAGCGTGCGCCACCACGCCCGGCAATATTTAATATTTTATTAACATGGAATACTGTTTAATCTTTTAAACCTACATTACATGAGAAGAATTTTCAATATTTCAGTCTATAATTATGACATTATTGTTATATAGATATCATACATTTTATATGCCATGTCTTAAAAAAATTTTCCTGTGAAAGTGTTGATATATTGTGATAGTTATTTCGTTTTTCTTTCTTCTTTTTTGGGGGGGTGGGTGGGACTGAGAAATAAACCTGGGGGTTCTACCTCTGAGCTTACTCCTGGTTTGTCTTTATTTTGAAACAAGTTTTCACTAAGTTACCATGCACTAGCCTCAAACCTGTGATCCTCCTGTCTCAACCTCCCAAGTACTAAGATTATAGGTGTGTGCCACCTACTTTGCTTCATATTTTATATGTAGAGGAGAATAGAAGTTAGTTTATGTCCACAGTGAAAAATTTTTAAAGACTATTTGGAAGTTTCAGAAATTCTGGTTTTAATTCAATTAAAATGATAAAATAGTTATTATGTAATCTGGATGCTAATATTCCATATAATATATATTAAAGTTAAAAAACTAGTAAGACAATGTCTAATTTGTTGACTTACAACTACTGAGATCTAGAACTTTGTGATGTTCTGCCCCTACATTAAGAATTTAGTTGCTCAGTTCTTCTAAAAATTCTTCAAGCAAGCTGATATTAAGTTGGTTTTCACTAAAGCCACTGGGCTATCTGGCTTTTGGGGGAAAAAATTAAAAACTACTGTTCTGCGAAAGATAATGTCAAGAGAATGAGAAGACAAGCCATTAGACTGGGAGAATATACTTATAAAAGACACATCTGATCAAGGACTATTATCCAAAACATACAAAGAACTCTTAAAACTTAATAAGAAAACAATTCTTTTAAGCTGGGCGTGGTGGCACATGCTTGTAATCCCAGCATTCGGGAGGCTGAGACCGGAGGATCCGGGTTCGCCAGCCTCAGCTATCTAGTGAGGCACTCCGCAACTTAGTGAGACCCGGTTTCAAAATAAAGAATAAAAAATAGGATTGGGGGTATAGCTCGGAGGTAGAATGCCTCTGAGTTCAATCCCCGGTAACGCAAAAAAGAAAACAACTCTTTTAACAAATAAGCCAACTACCTTAATAGACATCTCACCAAAGACACAAAGATGACAAGCCTATGAAAAGATGCTCCACATCATATATCACCAGAGAAATACAAATTAAAACAAAATACCAACCTATTACAATGGCCAAAATCCAGAACACTGATGATGACATCAAAAGCTGGTAAGGATGTGGAGCAAGACTCTCACTCACTGCTGGGGCGAACGCAAAAAATGGTAGAGCCAAGCCAGATGTGATGGTGTACACTTGTAATCCCAGTACTTAAGAGGCTGAGACAGAAGGACTGCAGGTTCATGGACAGTCTCAACAATTTAGTGAGGCCCTATTTCAAAATAAAATAGGGCTGGGAGTGTAGCTCAGAGGTAGAATGACCCTGGGTTCAATTCCCAGTACCACACACACACAGTAGAGACAGTTTAGAAGACAATTTGACAGCTTATACTATGTGATCTAGCAAGCTCCTTGATATTTATTTATCCAAAAGAGTTGAAAACTTATGTCCAACAAAAACACAGATGTTTATAGCAGTTTTATGTACTGATAACTGCCAAAACTTTGAAATAACCAGATTTCCTTAGTAGATGAGTTAATGAACAAACTATGGTACATAAAAGACAATGGAATATTATTCAGTACTAAAAAGAAATGAGCTATCTAGCCATAAAAAGACATTTAAGGAACCTCAAAATGCAAATTACTAGCCCTGCATGGTGGTGAACACCTGTAATCCCAGTACTTGAGAGGCTGAGACAAGAGGACCAAAAGTTCAAGGACAGCCTCAGCTATTTAGTGAGGCCCTCCACAATTTAGTGAGACCCTGTTTCAAAATAAAGAAAAAAAAAAAAAAAAGCAAATTACTAAGTGAGAAAACAAGCTGATCTGAAAAAACTGCAAACTGTATGATTTCAACTGTATGACATTCTGGAAAAGGCAAAATTATGGAGATAATATAAAGATCAGAGGTTGCAGGGGGAAGGAGGGCAGGAAGGATGAACAGGCAGAATACAGAGAACTTTTGGGGGCAGTGAAAATACTCTGTATGATATTATAATGATGGAAATATATTTGTACAAATTCATAGAATGTACAACACCAAGAGTGGATGACTATGACATCTCAATATCTGTTAGGTTCATCAACTAACAAATGCACCATTAGAGTAGAGGATGTTGGTAATGGGGGAGGCTATGCATGTGCAGGGGCACAGGGCATACGGGAAATCTCTGTACAAATTAGATGGTGCTGTCCTGTAGTAAAGTACATGGCTAAAAATTCTACTCATACATCAACCTTCCAATCTGCTATTTAGTCTCTCATTTCTCCATGAGAAAGAGGATAAGAAAAAAGCCACTTCCCATAGAGAGACTACATGAGGAAAAAAAAGATTTCAAAAATCAATTCCAAAGCCGGGCGTGGTGGCACACGCTTGTAATCCCAGCATTCAGGAGGCTGAGACCGGAGGATCTGGGTTTGCGGCCAACCTCAGCTACCGAGTAAGGCACTCCGCAACTTAGTGAGACTCGGTTTCAAAATAAAGAATAAAAAATAGGGCTGGGGGTGTAGCTCGGAGGTAGAATGCCCCTGAGTTCAATCCCCAGTACTGAAAAAAAAAAAAAAAAAAAAAAAAAATCAATTCCATAAGAAATGTTGAGGGGGAAAAAAAAATCTTTAGAAGCCAAAAATACGAAAACAGAAATTAAAACTCAATAAAAGGACTAGAAAATAAGGACTGAGGAAACCCCCCAAGTAAAGTAAAAGATACACAAAAAGTAAAAGGAAAACCAAAAGACCAGTTTGGGAAGCCCAGTGTTCAAATAATAGGAAAAAATCAAATCAGCAAGGAAATAAAGTAAATTTCCCAGTTTTGAAGAACAAGGACAAAAATAGATTACACAAAGGCCTATCATGGTGAAATTTCAAAACACTGGGAATGTAAAGAAAATCCCACAAAATTCCACAGAAGAATAAAACATGTCACATACAAGGGACTTAGAACGAACAGCTCTGATTTTCTTACCACCACCACCACCACCAAAATAGCTGGATGACAATGGAACAAGGTCTTTAAAAATCTGAAGAAAAATAATTTCCAACCTAAAATTCTATACCCAATCCAAACTATTAATCAAAATTGTCATTTAAAAATAGACATTTTCATCAAACATTTAAGGTTTAAAAATGTTTCTTTCCCATGTACTCCAAAATATTCCCATATACTCCCAGGTACTGCAAGATATGCTTCACTAGAATGAAGGTACAAACCAAACAGAAGACTTGAAATACAGGAAACAGAGAGACACATCAGACAGGTAACAGGTAACTCCAGGATGACTACTCTATATCAGGCACAGAGAACAACCAGCTAAAATGGAGCAATAAAGAACTGGGGTGTAGCCGGGCGTGGTGGTGCACGCTTGTAATCCCAGCATTTGGGAGGCTGAAACCAGAGGATCCACAGATTTGCAGCCAGCCTCAACTACTTAGTGAGGCCCTCCACAACTTAGTGAGACCCTGTTTCAAAATAAAGAATAAAAAAATAGGGCTGAGGGTATAGCTCAGAGGTAGAATGCCCCTGAGTTAAATCCCCAGTACTGCAAAAAAAAAAAAAAAGAACTGGGGTGTAGCTCAGTAATAGAACATAAATGTTTAGCATTCATGAGACCTAGATTCAATCCCTAAATAAAACAGCCAGTGGCGCATACCTGTAATCCCAGTACCTGGGAGGCTGAGACAGGAGGATCACAGGTTTGAGGCCAGCCATAGCAACTTCTAAGAGTTGCTTCAAAATTAAAAAAAGGACTTGGGGTGTAGCTCAGAAGTAGAATGCCTCTGGGTTCAAGCTGGGCATGGTGGTGCACACTTGTAATCCTAGTACTTCGGAGGCTGAGATGAGAGGATCTGGGTTCGCGGCCAGCCTCCGCTATTTAGTGAGGCCCTCCGCAACTTAGCGAGACCCTGTTTCAAAATAAAGAATAAAAAATAGGACTGGGGGTGTAGCTCAGAGGCAGAATGCCCCTGGGTTCAATCCCCAGTACCACACACACACACACACACACATTTAGACTAGACCCTTGAAGACTGTCATCACCAATGTCTACTTTTGTTTTGCCTTTTTAAACTAACAATACCTGGTGAGGCTTGACCCAGAGTCTTGGCTTGTCTGAACCACATGTTAGTTTCCTCCTTTCTGTCTCTGCTTTACTACCTGGGCCTATCAAGGACACTCTCATTCTACCCAACAGAATTTTTCCTCTTGGACTTAATCCGGAGAGCTAGAGGCTGTCCAAGGTGAGCTGAGCAGAAAATACAAAGGGTGTACTTCCCAACCATATTCTTGCTGGATGTCTAGGAGTTTGTCCTCACTGTAGCCTTGCCAGATACACAACTATGGTGAGCCTTATGTTTCCCAGGCTTCATTCATGACCTGGCCCACTGGTACCTTTCTTTATAAGAGGCTCTCATCTTTAGACTCGGGCAATCTCAAGTCAGGCCATGACTCCAAGATAGTATTCAGTTTTTTTCTTCTTGGAGACCTCTACCTGATCGTGGAAATTCTGCCTTTTCCACATGAAGTCCACAGATTTTTTGTTTGTTACTCAATTTTTATAAAAACTTTTCACTAGCCAGGTGTGGTGGTGCACGCTTGTAATCCCAGCATTTGGGAGGCTGAAACTGGAGGATCCGGGTTCGAGGCCAGCCTCAGCTACCTAGTGAGGCACTCTGCAACTTAGTGAGACCCAATTTCAAAATAAAGAATAAAAAATAGGGCTGGGGGTATAGCTCGAAGGTAGAATGCCTCTGAGTTCAATCCCCAGTACCGCAAAAAAACCCAAAAAAACAACAAAAAAACTTTTCACTATATACAAATAGTTATTATTAAAAGTACATTTATTCTATAGGACTTTTTATTTAATAGAATAGATTAATAGATAAATGTCATCCGGGAGTGATGGCGCATGCTTGTAACCCCAGTACTTGGGAGGCTGAGACTGGAGGATCTGGGTTCGCTGCCAGTCTCAGCTTCTTAGTGAGGTCCTCCACAATTTACTGAGACCCTGTTTCAAACTAAAGAATAAAAAATAGAGCTGGGGGTGTAGCTCGGAGGTGGAATGTCCCTAGGTTCAATCCCGAGTACCACACACACAAAAAAAGATAAATGTCTAAAGGTAGATACAGAAAAAGAGCATAATGGAATTCCATTTATTAAAAAGAACTTCATCTTCTTTAAAAGATCTTGGATTTATCAAATCTTACTTAAATCAACACAAACTGCTAAAAGGTACACTGCATCAGAAGTAATAGCATCAAATATAAACACTCTTGGCAGGGTGCTGCTCTGCACTGGCCATCAATCAACATAAAAATGAAAAGCTGTCCCTTCATTCCCCTTCCAGAAAATAATTCAGGTTCTGATTCAGTTACCACATCCTAATGTAATATGTGGTCAGATAAATCTTTTGGTTACCATATACAGGAAATTAGATACTTCCTAAACAATTTATAGTTTGTAAGAAACAAGCAGGGCATGTTGGCATACACTTGTAATCCTAGTACTTGGAAGGCTGAGATAGGAGGATTTCAAGTTCAAGGACAGCCTCAGCAATTTAGTGAGGTTCTCAGCAACCTAGTGAGATCCTGTTTTCAAATAAATAAAATTAATCTGGGTGATATAGTGCAGAGGTAGAATGCCTCTGGGTTCAATTCCTAGTAAACACACACACACACACACACACACACACAAAACAATAACAAAAAAAAGCCAAAGGATCTCAAGGTATGCCCTGTGAGGCCAAACTAATTAAACTAAATGATTTAATGAGTTTCAAACATATCTTGACTGATCTATTTATTAGTGGTACTGGATATTGAACCCAGGGGCACTTTACTTCTGATCTACACCCCCCAGCCCTATTTTTTTTTTTTATTTTGAAACAGGGTCTCAATAAGTTGCTGAGGCTGGCTTCCAACCTGTGATCCTCCTGTCTTAGTCTCCCAAGTACTGGGATTACAGGAGTTCTTGGCCTGGCTCCAATTATTTACATAATAAATAAAAATGAACTTTAATACTTCTTTTACATAACAATTTATTGTAGTGGTGGCTGTTGGTATTACAACTTCAACTTTTTTTTTTTTTCTTTTTTTTTCGGTACTGGGGATTGAACTCAGGGGCATTCTACCTCCGAGCTACACTCCCAGCCCTATTTTTTATTCTTTATTTTGAAACCGGCTCTCACTAAGTTGCGGAGTGCCTCACTAGGTAGCTGAGGCTGGCCTCGAACCCGGATCCTCCGGTCTCAGCCTCCCGAATGCTGGGATTACAAGCGTGCACCACCACACCCGGCTTACAACTTTAGCTTTTAAAGAGTAGGTCAATGGGATAAAATGTGGCAGTCTTCTGGACAGAGGTTTTCTGTTCACCTAGTAACAGAAGTGTGCCAACTGTAAATTCAAGAATATAAGAAACTTTTCCAAGGAATTATTCACTTCTTCTCATTCTCTAAAATCACTAACTTTTCACACTAATTAGAAAAAGGACAGAGAACTGGGATGCAGATCAGTGGTAGAGTACCTGTATTGCATGCACCAAGGCCCTGGATTTGATCTCCAGCACTGACAAAAAAAAAAAAACCAAAACAAAACATAGACTACTCAGACAGGCAAGGTGGTGCATGCTTTAATCCCAGAACTTGGAAGGATCTGGGTTCGCGGCCAGCCTCAGCTTCTTAGTGAGGCCCTCTGCAACTTAGTGAGACCCTGTTTCAAAATAAAGAATAAAAAATAGGACTGGGGGTGTAGCTCAAAGGTAGAATGTCCTGGAGTTCAATCCCCAGTAACACACACACACACACACACACACGTATACTATATATATACACACACACACACACACACACACACATATATAGTATATATGTATACTCAAACAATTAAGAATGGTCTCTTAGCACAGGATGCTTATGTAGCCAAACAAAAGGTAACTACAATTGGTGTTCTTTCTTAGCAGCAGAGAGGTTAGCAGGGATCTAATAAGAATCTGACTAAACATTACTCTGAACAAAGTACATTACAAAAAGTGTCTCCAATTTCTACCACTAAGCTTCACAAATACAGTTAATTGTGGGATACTATTCCATGAACCATGTGGCTGACAAAGGGGAAATATAAACCCACAACTGCAAATATACATCTTAGGACTTTCTAAAGCTTCAGTTCAGGCTAACTTATACCAGACAACTACAATTCTATCTGAGCTTTTAGCTAAGTGGACTATACCTTGGCCCCAACATCATGATGATTCTGGAAGGCACAGGATCCCTGCGAGATTTTATTATAATACCTATAAATCACAATGCAACTCACTAACTTGCCTCAGTATACTCAATTCCTACCCCTCTCTTCTGACATCCACCATTGTTCATGGGTTAATTCAGGGTGAGGGGCACTTTAAGCATCATAAGTAGACTTCTAAGATGCCCCTCAAGATTCCTAGCTTGATGTATACATCTGTGTTACTGCTAAGACTTGACTATTACAGGCTATCACTCTTACGATTAGGTTATGTTAGCAAGGCACAGTTGGCTTTTAAGAAAGGGAGATAATCCAAGTATGCCAATTACATGAGCCCTTTAAATCTAGACGTCAAGCCAGGTGTTGTGGCACAAGTCTGTAATCCCAGAACTTGGGAGGCTGAGACAGGAGGATCATAGGTTCAAGGTTAGCCTTAGCAACTTAGTGAAACCCTTGGCAACTTAGCAAAACCACGTCTCAAAATAATAATAAAATAAAATAGGGCTAAGAGCCAGGCGTGGTGGCGCATGCTTGTAATCCCACTATTTGGGAGGCTGAGACCAGAGGATCTGGGTTCGTGACCAGCCTCAGCTACTTAGTGAGTCTCTCCGGAACTTAGTGAGACTGTTACTGTTTCAAAAAATAAATAATAAAAAATAGGACTAGGGGTGTAGCTCGGAGGTAAAATGCCCCCTGGGCTCAATCCCCAGTACCGAAAAAAAAAAGGGGGGGGGGGGCTGAAATGTAGCTTGAAGGTAGAATGCCCCTGGGTTCAATCCCCACTACCAATAAACAAAAAAATAAATAAATCTGGAAGTCAGAGACATACAAAGTCAGCATGCCATTTCTGACTTAAAGATGGCAGGGGCCAAAAGTCAAGGATTGTAAGCACCCTCTGGATGCTGAGTGTAGTCCCAGGATGATAGCAAAGAAACAAAGATATCAGTCCTGCAAGTGCAGGGGACTTAATTCTTCCAATAACTGAATGAGCCTGGAAGTAGATTTTTCTCCAGAACTTCTCAAGCCAGAATTTGGCTCAACTGATATTTTTATTTCAGCCCTGTGATATTCTGAAAATTCAACCACATTGTCAACACTGGGCTTCTGATCAATCAAATTATGAACTAATTTTTTTTTTGCTTTTATGCTGTTAAGCTTGTGGTAATTTATTGGATACCAACAGGAAACTGATACAGTAACAAACTGTTGAAATCTAGAATTTACCTAGAAACTGGGTAAAGGAAAAAAGACCATTGAGTTTTGATTTTTATTTCTAGCATCCCATAAAACTACAAGTATAGCCAGGTGTGGTGGTCCATGTCTGTAATCCCAGTACTTGGGAGGCTGAGACAGGATTGCAGGTTCAAGGCTAGCCTCAGAAACTTAGTGAGACCTTGTTTCAAAATAAAAAATAAAATAGGGCAGGGGACATAGCTTGGAGGTAGAATGCTTCTGGACTCAACCTTCAGTACCAAAATAAATAGAGAAAAACCTACAAGTATGATTTTGAACACACTGAATTAATTCTTCATGCTTTATTTTTATTAAAAACAAAACAAAACCAGATGCACATCGCTTAGGACCACTGAAATCATAAATAAAGTATTGAGAGATCATCTGTAAAGGTGATTGTACTATTACTAAAAAAAGACTTCTTGTATCCTCAGTCTCAGCACCATGGGAAGTGCAGGGAAACTTCCAGTAAAACACACACATGAAGATTAGGCTAAGTGACATTGAACTCCAACAACATGCCATATGGAAAAACCCACCTTTTATCTATACATTTATACTTAGCTATAGTCAGCTATTACACAGAAAAAACTAAAGGACTCCTCCAGCCGTATTATAAATATTTTATATCAGATTCTTCTTAAAATAATTATTTGTTGTGTCAGGTGCATGGCACATGTAATCCTAGCTACTCAGAAGTCTGAGGCAGGAAAGTTCAAGGCCAGCCTCACCAACTTAGTGAGACCCTGCCTCAAGATTAAAAAAAAAAACAAAAAAACAAAGGGCTGGGAGTATAGCTCAGTGGTAGAGCACTTGCCTAGCCCAACTGAGGCCCTGGGTTCAATTCCCAGCACTCTACACAAACACACACACACACACACACACACACACACACACACAATTTGTTGTAACCTTCTGTGAGTTGGATTCAAAGCTGCATAGGAGTGGCGTCAAAAGTCATATTTTGTTCATTTGATATATCCCAACATTAATAAACAATTTAAAAATTAGCAGCATTATAGGTTTAGGAGCATCACCCTAGGTACAGTATTTCATTTACTCATGACTATTCAAATTGAGCAAAGTGAAAAAAAGTTGCAAGTTAAGGCCTATGATTAAAACAGTATGACTGTTATGGACAGTAAACCATCAGACCCAACCTTGAAGAGTAATGCCTTTTCCTAGAAATGAGACCAGGGGACCTCTTAAGCCCATAAGACTTATTTATGAATTGTCCTTGGGGAAAATATTTAAATTATAAGACAGTATATCTCCGAGGGGTGTGGAGAGGTATCTTCCACCTCTTTTGAAAAATAAGCCCTCAGTAAAGACAAAGGTTACCTTTGGGTAAAATGGGACATGTCACTGCAGCCAACAATTTCCTTTCCAAATCCTAATATAGCTACCCAAGAAAGACAGGTGAAGCATGTCACAGAATCATACAGAACAGAGATCAGAGCCAAACAAGCTCTGATTCATTTCTTTATTCTATCCTAAGATTGACATTCAGTTCCTGAAGATAATGAGGCAACGGGGCTTACAACATGCATTTGAATTCAATTACCAATGAGTCCTAATCTAGCTTTACCACAAAACTACCACATTTTCACTACAGTAAGGCAAGGTAAGCTATTTTTTCAATCTTCCAGTTTCAGTCTTCCTATTTGTAGGACTATACTGTCTCAAGGGACTAGTGTGAAGAATAAATAAAATGGATATAAAGCACTTTGTTTCTCAAAGTGCTTTGTAAAAGTTAAATAATACATGATGATGGAACCACACTACAACTGGCTCATCTCCATTTTCAATTCCTACTCCTTACACAGAAATCAATTAGAACCAGAAAAAGGAAATAATGGGTAACTTTAATGCAGAGAACTTTTCCTTCTATTTTCAAGGAATGGTCCAAGGAAGATGGCAAATGAATTAATATCTTATCTCATCTGCCACTTCCAGAAAAACAAACCAGATTCTGACATTACTACATATTGGTTCCTATAGTCTAAACAAAGGTTACGTAGAGTTAGAGCACCTGCTTCAAAAAAAAGAAAAAGAGTACCTCAGAGAAAGGCAAGTCTACAAGAGAGGTGCAAAATTGCCAGGAATTGAAAACTGTGGACTATAAAGATAGAAAAGCTAAATGAGTTTAAGGAGAAAGAGTCTAAAAGATTATCTAGCAGTCCCCAGAAATGGAGATGACAAACTCATGTTCTCCATGATCACTGAGGAAAAAGTGCTAAAGGAGTAGGTAAGCTCATCCATTTGGTTCCACACTGCCTCAGCAGCTATACAGCTAAACTTAGCACTGGAAAGTAAACTCTAGTTTCACAAAACCTACATTTACATCATAAATGTGTAATTTTATGTCAATTATACCCCAAGAAAGGAGGGAAGGATAAATAGATAATAAAATCATGAGAATTCACACAAAGCAACAAAAGGGAAATAGAGGACAATTCAAGATCTTTCAGTCCTAATTAAGAGTTTTCTAAGCCAGATGTGGTGGCACACACCTGTAATCCCAGTAGGAGGCTGAGACAGAAGGATTTCAGGTTTAAGGACAGTGTGCAGAAACTTAGGAAGACCCTGTTTCAAAATAAAGAATAAAATAGGGCTAGGGGTATAACTCAAAGGTAGAATGCTCCTGGGTTCAATTCCTAGTACCACAAAGATAAAAAGAAAAAAAAAAAGTTCTCTAAATCTATCTATCCTGGCCTCCCACAATCTTTTTCCCAGTTCCATCCATGAAAAGCACTAAAAGATTGCAGGCAGTGGCCTGTGTCAATCACAAGTCACAAGTGCCGCATAAAGAACATTAAGTAATTGTAGTCCATTTTCTACTTCAATAATTAACTTATAAATTTGAAATAATTTACTTATAAATTCAAAGCAACAAATTTAATTGTCTTCATAATTGTCTAAAACCGCTGGTGAATCTGCTTTCCAATAAATCTGACTTCTCAATTATAATTAAAATGAGGGGGAAACTATCTTAATATTAGGATGTGATTCTCTAACAGGCCCAAAATATGTTACTCCCCTAGTCATCCAAGATGACAAATCTCTGAGGAAAAGAAGAAAGTAACTTCTTGCCTACAGTGTAGTTCATCTTAAAAGTCCTGGGACTGGCTAGCCAGTATCCTAGAAAGTTGATAGCCTAGAAGCAAAAAGGAAAGGCCACTCCGGTTTCATTATCCTAGTTAGGAGAACAGGTGGAAACCACACAGGGATACTGCATTCCTTTTACAGGTCTACGGTTCCTGCCCCTTGCACTATAAGGCACTTATGAATTAGGAAAACAAGTTGTCAATAAAGTGTTCAGAGTCTGGAAATTCTAATTTACTATCAAGTAGCAAGTACTATATCAAGTACTTGATAGTAATTTACTATCAAGATATGCCCATCTTCTTTGTTGTTGGGAAGGAGGTAAAAACCTGTACAACATACTCTGTCATTTGGTGAGAAAATAGTAAACAAAGCTTCCTTCCTTTCAAATATTCTAAGTTGCTCAAAAAACCTTTGAATATATGCATAGAAAACAATAAATAATGTTAACCTGTTTTTCCCAAATTTCAACGTTTCTTGAGCTCCAACTATTGATACTCATTCTTCCTCCCTTTCTTACTGGGCATTCCCCTTTACCATCTGAGCTTAGAGAAGAATGTGATTGTTCCTTTAAAAAAGGGGTGTTGACCATTCATTTAGAAACAGTCAGTGACTCAGGAATGCTGTTTCCCAATCACCGTAGCAACTGTCCTCTCCTCCCACATTACTGATGTGAGTAGCAGGACGTCAACTCTTCCTCCTGGGTGGACACATGTGTGACACACCCAAGGCCTAGCAGACAGGAAGTTTCTGTAGTTGCTATCACTTCTACAGACCTCAAGTATGAGGACACCCTGTTTTTTTGTTGTTGTTGTTTGTTTGTTTTTCTTTTTGTACTGGGGATTGAACTCCAGGGCATTCTACCTCTGGGCTCACTAAGACTAGTCCTCCTGTTTCAGCCTCCCAAGTAGTGGGATTATAGGTGTATGCCCTCACTCCAGACAAGACACTCCGTTTTTTGGGTTTTTTTTTTTTTTTTTTGCGGTACTGGGGATTGAACTCAGGGGCATTCTCTACCTCCGAGCTCTACCCTCAGTCCTATTTTTTTTTTTTTTTTTTTCCGGTACTGGGAGTTGAACTCAGGGGCATTCTACCTCTGAGCTATACCCCCAGCCCTATTTTTTACTCTTTATTTTGAAACCGGGTCTCACTAAGTTGAGGAATGCCTCACTAGGTAGCTGAGGCTGGCTGCGAACCCGGATCCTCCGGTCTCAGCCTCCCAAATGCTGGGATTACAAGCATGCGCCACCACGCCCGGCCAGAGTAAGATTTTATTTTGAGAAAATCCTACCAAGAAGAGAGGAAGGAGAATTTAGGGATGATATGAAATCTTACTACTCCTCTTCGCCAGCATTAAAGTCCTTCTGATGCTTCTAATAATCATGTGATGAACTATGTTCTAACATAGCATATATAGAATT
>PVLC010037938.1:0-15024 GCA_004027655.1 Graphiurus murinus
CATCCGTCCATCCATCCATCCATCCATCCATCCATCCATCCATCCACCCATCCCTCCATCCACTCACCCATCCCTCCCTCCATCCATCCCTCCATCCACCCATCCCTCCATCCACCCATCCCTTCATCCCATTACAAATAAATTCTCTTGAATGCCTTCTGCGTTAGTTAGAATGTATCAGCGTACAAAACAGGCAAGGCTGGCTGCTTTTCAGCGCTTACATCAGAGGTTGCTAGACTTTTTCTATATGCGGTGAGATATCAAGTATTCTAAGCTTTACAGGCCATGGGTCTCTATCACAAATACTACAGAAACAGCCATTGGCAACCCATAAAGAGTGCGTGTGGTTCTGCTCCAAAGGACACTGACATTTGGGACTTATATCCTGTTCATGCATCATGAATATTATGCTTGCTGGGCGTCATGGTGCACGCCTGTAATCACAGTACTTGGGAGGCTGAGACAGGAGGATCACAGGTTCAAGGTCAGCCTCAGCAACTTAATGAGATCCAGTTTCAAAAAAATTAATCAAAAGGGTTTGGGGTGTATCTCAGAGATAAAATGCTCCTGGGGTCAATCCCCAGTACCAAAAATAAAAAATAAAGAATATCCTGCTTCATTAAGAGAGCTCAAAGGGAGCTCCCCTTTACCCCAAAGACCCATGTAACTTATTCCCTGCAGGATGCCTGCTTTGATTCCTCCTGCTTTTGCCTTAAGCCTTGCTTTCATCAACGCCTCGGAGCTCTGTGAGTTCGGCCTCTTTGCTCACCTCAGTGGAAACACTTCTTGTATTTAAGTTCCCTTGTTAAAAAGAAAAAGGCCTGGTCTGATTCATATGCATCTGTCTATTCTTACTTAATTTTGAGTCTTAAAAATTAAGGGTTCATTTGCCAGATGTGGTGGCACGTGTCTATAATCCTAGTACTTGGGTCTGGAACAGGAGAGTCACAGGTTCAAGGCCAGCTGCAGTAACCTATTGAGATCCTCAGCAACTTAGGGAGACCTTGTTTCAAACTAAAAAGGGCTGGGGGTGTAGCTCAGAGGGAGGATATTCTGGCCCTGGGTTCAATCCCCAGCACCACAAAAAAATAAAATTAAGGGTGCATTTTTATTTATTTATTTGTTTATTTATTTATTTATTTATTTATTTATTTATTTATTTATTTGCAGTAATGGGGATTGAACCCAGGGGCATTCTACCTCCGAGCTACACCCCCAGCCCTATTTTTTATTCTTTATTTTGAAACAGGGTCTTACTAAGTTGCGGAGTGCCTTACTAGGTAGCTGAGGCTGGCTGCGAACCTGGATCTCAGTCTCCCAAATGCTGGGATTACAAGCGTGCGCCACCATGCCTGGCTAAGGGTGCATTTTTAAATGTTGACCTATATAAAAATATATTATGTTTGAAGTAACAGTTTAGTTTTTGCATGTTCAATACTGATGAGCAGATATTTAATAGTTACCAGCAAGCCAGGCGTGGTGGCGCATGCCTGTAATCCCAGTACTTGGAAGGTTGGCACAAGAGATCATATGTTTAATGCCAGCCTCACCAACCGAGGAAGACCCTCAGCAAACTCATGAGACCCTGTTTCAAAACAAAAAGCAGTTTTAGGGGTATAGCTCAGAAGTAGAATGCCCCTGGGTTCAAACCCCAGTACTGGAAAAAACAACAACAACAAACAGAGAAAATCAGGGTAAAAGGAAAGAGACCAGGGGAGGGTAAGGAGATACAGAGGAATAAAATTGATAAAAATATGTTATATGAGCCAGGTGAGGTGGCGCACACCTGTAATCCTAGTCCTTGGGAGGCTGAGACAAGAGGATCACAGGCTCAAGGCCAGCTTTAGCAACTTAGCAAGACCCTCAGAAACTTATTGAGACCCTGTTTCCAAATAAAAAGTAAACTAGGACTGGGGATAGCCTACAGGTGAATGAATGTTCCTGGGTTCAACCCCCAGTGCCACACACACAAAAGTGTATTATATGTATGTACAAAAGTGTTGCAGTGAAACCCACTGCTGTGTGTGTGTGTGTGTGTGTGTGTGTGTGTGTGTGTGTGTACGCATGTGTGCTACTGGGGATCAATCCGGGGTGTTCTACCTCTGAGCTACACCCCTAGCCTGTTTTATTTATTTTGTTTATTTATTTTGAGACAGCGTCTCACTAAATTGCTGGGTTTGGCCTCTAATCTATAATCCTCCTGTCTTAGTCTCCCAAGTACTAGAATTACAGGAGTGAGCCACCATGCCCTGCTACTCTGTATCATTATTATACAACAGTAAAAAATTCAAAACAGCCGGGCGTGGTGGCGCACGCTTGTAATCCCAGCATTTGGGAGGCTGAGACTGGAGGATCCGGGTTCGCGGCCAGCCTCAGCTACCTAGTGAGGCACTCCGCAACGTAGTGAGACCCGGTTTCAAAATAAAGAATAAAAGTAGGGCTGGGGGTGTAGCTCGAAGGTAGAATGCCCCTGAGTTCAATCCCCAGTACTGCCAAAAAAAAAAAAAAAAAAACTCAAAACAAACACAACGATGTGCAGGTCCTGGAGATACCAATAATAACCAAATGCAGAAGAACCAAGAAGCTCCCCGGCATGCCCGCTGGATTACTGAGCAGCACATTCCAATGACTGGTGTTTTTCTGCCCCCTACTGGACCCAACCAGAATTCCTCCTTTAGAAACATCCCAGAAAAAAAATGGCTGCAGGGTAGAATTCCGATGAAAGTTTCCATTTAAATGCAAAGCAAACAAAAATAAAAGCATAAAAAACTAGATGTGTGCTCTTAGTCAAATGGTCAAAGAGCAGAAAGCATTCTTGTCCCATAGAAGATCTGACTTTTGTGGGGGGGGCGCGGGGGAGATTGAACCCAGGGACATTCTAATTCTGATCCATACCCCAGCCCCATTTTATTTTATTTCATTTCTTTGGTACTGAGGATTGAACCCAGGAGATTCTACCTCCGAGCTACACCCCCAGCCTTATTTCACTTTTTTTTTTTTTTTTGAAACAGAGTCTCACTAGGTTGATGAGAGTCTCACTACTTGCTGAGGCTATCTTCAAATCTATGATCCTCCTGTTTCAGCCTCCCAAGTACTGGGTTGACAGACCTGTGCCACCATGCCCAGCTCTCTATTTTAATTATTATTATTTTTTGAAACATGGTTTTATTGCACACCGGCTTCAAACCTGTGACCCTTCTGTCTCAGCCTGCCAAGTGTTGGGGTGACCGATCTGGCCCTCGGAAGGTATTCAAAACTGCAAAATCTTCCTCCAGAGTTAAAAGTGGAGTTTCAATAATGACGGCTTTGGGCAATGACACTCCTCCCGCCCCCCTTGTCATTTACCAGAGAGCTGCATCTCCACGGCCTCTGAAAAGCCCTTTGCTAAGGCGGAAAAAAAAAAAACAACAACACGCGTACCCTGCACGTCCAAGCATAAGCGCCGACGACGTCTTAATAGTTCAAGGCTTCTTATGTGACTTTGTGTAGGCACCAGGATTTCCATGGGTGAAATCGGGGAGTTTTCGCTAGTTCAGTAAACTGGTCACACACACACACACACACACACACACACACGCACACACACAGAGGACCCACTCCTGGCTCAGACTGACCCCTCACCCACGAATGAGGAGGCACACGGGCCGCGAGCTCTCCTCCCAGCCCCTTCTCTCAGCCGATGAGCGCTCAGCTGCCCCGAGCCCTCTCCTTCTTCGGAGGGTGTCGCTGGGAGCAGATGCGCCGGCAGCCGAGCCTCCTAGCCAGGGCCACCTGCGCACACCATCCCCGTGGTTCAGCCTCCCAGGGGAGTGTGGACCCGGTGACGGCTCTCAGCAAGGCTGACGGGCTGGAAGCAGCTGCCTTGGGCTTGGGGTTCGGGCTCCGAGTCTCTCTCTCCCTCCCTCTCTGTCTTTGTACTACTGGGGGATTACCAGTATCATTATTTGTATATGTGTGTGTGGTGCTGAAGATTAAACCCCTGGGGCAGACTCTGAACTATTTATTTATTTATTTATTTATTGTGGTACTGGGGATTGAACCCAGGGGCATTCTACCTCCGAGCTACACCCCCAGCCCTATTTTTTAGTCTTTATTTTGAAACAGGGTCTCACTAAGTTGCAGAAGGCCTCACTAAGCAGCTGAGGCTCGCCTCGAACCCGGATCCTACGGTCTCAGCCTCCCGAATACTGGGATTACAAGCATATGGCACCATGCCTGGCTCCCCAGCCCTTTAAAAAAAAAAAAAATTGAAACAGTGTCTCCCTGAGTTGCTGAGGCTGGCCTCAGACCCACCATCCTCCTGTCTCAGACTCCCAAGAACTGAGATTAGTTTCTTTTTTAAAAAAAAAATGCTTAGCCAGGCATGGTGGTGCACGCTTGTAATCCCAGCATTCGGGAGGCTGAGACCGTAGGATCCGGGTTCGTGGCCAGCCTCAGCTACCCAGTGAGGCACTCTGCAACTTAGTGAGACTCGGTTTCAAAATAAAGAATAAAAAATAGGGCTGGGGGTGTAGCTCGGAGGTAGAATGCCCCTGAGTTCAATCCCCAGTACCGCCAAAAAAAAAAAAAAAAAAAAAAAAGCTTGTTCTAAGCTGGGCGTGGTGGCACACGCTTGTAATCCCAACATTTGGGAGGCTGAGACTGGAGGATCCGGGTTCGAGGCTAGCGTCAGCTACCTAATGAGGCTCTCTGCAACTTACTGAGACCCTGTTTCAAAATAAAGAATTAAAAAAAGGGCTGGGGGTGTAGCTTGGAGGTAGAATGCCCCTGAGTTCAATCCCCAGTACCGAAAAACAAAAACAAAAATAAAGAATAAAAAATAGGGCTGGGGGTATAGCTCGGAGGTAGAATGCCCCTGAGTTCAATCCCCAGTACCGCAAAATAAAAAAAAAAAAAATGCTTGTTCCAACTTCTTGTGGATAAGAGGATATCCAGCCCTTTACTGGTCAATCTCCCTGCACCATCAGCAAAAAGTCGGGGCTCATCCCTCTAGCCTTAGCCTGGTCCTCCCCCTGCCCACCCCCAGCTACTCACACCAAAGCCAGCCGGCAGCGAGGGTGCCTCAGGGCCCCGTGGGCATCCAGGCCTACGCTGTCGGTGACCCCGACTCCAGCCCCCCCATCCCTCCTCCCAGCCTGGGCCTCACCCTGGCTCAGGTGTGCCGGCCGCTCTGGTCCCCCTGCTCCTCACACGCAGGGAGCACCGGTGCTGTGCTCTCTGTGACAGTGACGGGGACCGGTGACAGGGACTGCAGCTCAGAGGCTGGCGCGCTCCAGACGCACGCTCTGCTCACTGGTGAGGTCTCCGCGAGCTGCTTTGTGACCACCGTCCCCGCCGCACAGAGGAGAAACCAGAGGCAACGAGAAGCTAGCTTGCTGGACGGGACGCAGAGCCGGGGGGCGGTGGACCCAGGTGGCACCCAGGGAGCTGGTCTCTGGGGCCTCGGGTGCTCTGTTGGGTGGCTTCAGGGCTGGCACGAAGGCCACCGCTCCTGAGGTCTTCCACGTTGTCACCTTGGCCACCGGCTGGCTCTGTGGGCTTTGTCAATTTTATAGTATTTATTACCCCCGGCAGCCTCTGCACGACCCTGGCCCAGGCCCTGCAGCCCTGTCCCAACCCCCGGACAGGTGCTGGGGACAACTTGAGGGTGCCTGGACCCCACACAACTCCCCGGGGCCCCCTGGCAGGGTGGAGAGAGAAAACGGTTCCACTCTGAAGTTCAGTGCAGGGTTCAAGAGAGGACCCCAACCCAGCCCATCCTGGTAGTCCCAAAGGCCTCAGAAACTAAGGAGGGCCGGGCATGGGGGTGAACGCCTGTAATCCCAGTACTTGGGAGGCTGAGACAGGAGGATCGCAGGTTTGAGGACAGGCTTAGCAAGTAGCGAGACTCTCATCAACCTAGCAAGACCCTGTTGGGAGGCTGAGACAGGAGGATCGCAGGTTCACAGCCAGCCTCAGCTACTTAGTGAGGCCCTCTGCAACTTAGTGAGATGCTGTTTCAAAATAAAAAAGAATAAAAAATAGCCCCATACCTGCCGGTCAGTATTGTGGGAATAGGCTGGGGGCAGGGGGGCAGAGCAGGGTCATGGTGCTATTCCCGGTGGTCTGGAATGGGGGTCCCAAAAGGGCTCCAGGGCCAGGGGAGAGCACCACCAGCCGGTGGGGGGCGGGGGGAGTCCGTTTCTCCAGGTCTTTGTAGAATAAAGGTCTCCAGGTCCCTTCAGTGAAACAGAGGGGTGGAGAATTTATAGGGACAGAAAGAGTTTAGGCAGCTGGGCGTGGTGGCGCATGCTTGTAATCCCAGCATTCGGGAGGCTGAGACCGGAGGATCTGGGTTCGTGGCCAGCCTCAGCTACCTCGTGAGGCACTCCACAACTTAGTGAGACTCGGTTTCAAAATAAAGAATAAAAAAAAAAAAAAATAGGGCTGGGGTATAGCTCGAAGGTAGAATGCCCCTGAGTTCAATCCCCAGTACCACACACAAAAAGAAATAGTTTAGGCAAAGAAGGGGCTCTCTCTCCCACGAGCTGGGCCTCAGGGTACCAAGGTGGCTGTGCACCCCCTGCTGGCAGCACTCCCCGCCCCAGCCCCTCCCAGCTCCCCGATCTCCTGCCAGCCCCCTCCCCTCCCCTGGCCCTCCTCTCCTTTCTTGCAGCTAGAATGGGGCTGCCAGTCTCAGGGTCTCGGGGGGCCTCCTGCCCTTCCGAAGGAGCGGTGGGAAGGTCTGCTGCACCCAGCACACACCTGCAGGCAGGTGTAGAAGGGAAGTGAGGGTCAGGGAAACTGAGGCAGCTACCCAGGCATGGCGTCCATGGGAGAGTGCCCTGTGTCTGCGAGGAGGCTGCCTTCTGTTGCTCTGCCCCATCCCTGACCCCCGACCCCGACCCCTGACCCCTGACCCCGACCCTGAAGACCCGACGAGCCCCGCTGGGGGCACAGAGGAAGCAGAACCGGCCAGGACCGAGCCGCCAGGCCCGGGTGACCCAACGCAGACACCACAACACTCAAATTAAGAGATCCAAATGCATTTAATGTGGTCTAGTCTCTCTGCCTACATCTTTTACATACCGCTACGTATGGAAAATAACACAAAAAAATTCTCAGATGTCGCCGTTTAAAATAGATTCGACGTTTTTGTGGTCTCAACGCGGGGCGGAGGTGAAACGGCCACACAGGGGCTCCCCCGCCAACGGCGGCTCCTTCCCACACCCCGGACCCCCGCCTTGGGCAGTGGGGGGGGCAGGTGGGACAGCACCAGCAGGGGTCCGGGGTGGCTGCCCCACAGACACGGACACGCACACCCCAGGACCCGCACGCACCCACAGGACAGACGAGGCCTCGCCTTCCAGCAAGATCCGGGTGCAGGGCCCCTGCAGGCTTTGTGATCAAGCCAGGGGGTGGGCGCTGTCAGGCCGGCGTTGGTACCCAGGGCCGGCGTCCCATCTGCCCGGCATGTGTGCCCAGCCTCCGCACGGACCCCTGGGTGGGGAGGCACACCCAGACCACCTGTATTCACGCACACCTGTACGCTTTGTGCATCCACAGATTTTCAATCCAGAGTCACACACACGGACACAGCCAGGAGTGCACATTCTCCCTCTCTCTCTCTCTCTCTCTCTCTCTCTCGTCAGCCCACCCCCTGCCCATCCCCACGGACTGCCCTGGGGGGCCAAGTCCTCCCTGATCCTGCTCGAGCACCCGGCTGCCCCTGCCCCCATCTCTGGCCTCCCGTGTCAAGCACACTAAAGAGGGGACTATTTTGGTCTTTAGCACAAGCAATAAATAAACAAACATGGGGAGAGGGCACCAGCACGGTGGCACACACCTGTAATCCCAGTACTTGGGAGGCTGAGACTGGAGGATCGCAGGTTCGAGGCCACCCTCGGCAACTTAACAAGACCCTGTTTCAAAAAAAATAAAATAAATTAAATAAATAAAATGAAATAAAATAGGGCTGGGTGTCTAGCTCAGAGGTAGAATGCCCCTGGGTGTAATCCCTAGTAGCAAAAGAATAATCAATCAATCAATAAATAAATAGAGGAATGGGGGGAAGGGGCAAAAGAATTTGGAGACACAGGATCTGCCCGCCTCTGGGGAGAAAGGGCACAGCGGGCCACTCTCCCAAAGACCCCAGGCTGGACCACTGAGGCTGGTGTGGGCCAGGAGGTGGATACCCCAGGCCAGGGGGACGGCCGGGAAGCAGGTCTCCGGGCACCTGCAGCCCTGGGTTCTGCCCTGGATGGGGGGTAGGAGGCCAGCTCACCAGCCCTGGAAGGGCAGAGGGCACGAGCCCCTGCAGTGGTGCCCAGCGATCAGGCCACCCCGGGCCCTCGGCCTGGCAATCTGGGCAAGGGCTGGGTGAGAACCAAGCCCCCCACCGTGCCAACTGCACCCCCAGCATCCCTGAGGCCCAGTCTGGGAAGCCAGCAGGATCCTGGGGCCTGGGGGCGGGTCTAGAAGCCGGGAGGGAGCTGAGTTCCCTGCAGATCCTGACCGCAAGAGCTGTCTGCGGCCGACTCTTCCAAGCCAAAACTCAGGGTGGGGTACGGCATTGGTGCTTGAGCTAAGCCTGGCTTGGGGCATGGGGACTGGCGTCTCTGGACCCCCCTGCCCCAGGTCCTCAGGGAGCAGAAGGAGGGAAGGAGCAGGAGCCCCACCACCCCACCCACTCCCTGTGTAACTTTGGACACCCCCCTTTTTTCCATTCTCTGCCTCAGTTTCCTGCTTGGGCCAGAGAGTCCCTGGTGCCTTCTGTCTCCAAGCTACCTGGGGGTGAGGGGTAGGGAGGCGTGGGTGGGAGCCGCCTGGGAAGGCAGGCGGGGGAGACACAGGATCTGCCATTCCAGCCTTGCTGAGAGGCCTGGACTGGGGAACACAGGGTTCCTCGCAGCCCTGGAGAAGGCTGGGTTCCATCCCGGGGTCAGCCCCACCAGCACCAAAGACAAGACAGCACCTCCTCCTGAAGAGGGTGTCTGGAGTCAGGCCTGCTCAGGGCGTGGGTGTCTCTGGGCCCCCAGGCCCCCAGCAGGGAAGTGGTAATGTGTATCTAGACCTCCATGGCGGCCGATCCTCAAGGAGAAAGGGGAGGAAAGGAGCAGGAGCCTGCCCCAGGCCCCTGGCGCTCAAGAAGTAAATTCTCTAGCTGCTGAGGTGCCGCTTCTCAACTGGGCCCTGAGTGAGCGTGGGCTTCCTTGGCTGGCGGCGGGACTGGGCGATGGAGCCTCTGCTTTCCTCTGCAGTTACGTGGGCCAGACCCCGGGCTGGGCGCCTCTGGCTCCAGGTGCGTGGGGAGGGGCGGGCAGGGGCGAGGCCTGGCGCCCGGGAGCACGGCTTTCCAGGGGCAGACAGAGGGGCGGGCGGGGACCCTCGAAAGTGGCCGGGGGTGGGCAGTGGGGAAGACAGGCAAGTCCAATAAAAACAGAAACAACTGGAGCCAGACAACCGAAGGCTAAGGCACGACTCTCTGCGGCCGGCGGCCATCACTTCCTCTTAGTGGGGGGACCCCGCTTGGCCCCCACCAAGGGGCCGTCCACTCCTGTTTCCCGACTACCCCCTGTGCCAGGGGCGGAGGCCCCGGGGCAGAAGCGGGGAGCCCAGGGGACGGTGCCGGGGTGGACCCTGGAGGGCTGAGACACACCCAGCCCTGAGACACACCTCTGAGGTACAAAGTCAGACTCCGAAAGCTCAAAGCTCCCAGCCCCTCTTCCCCAAGGGTGCCTGAAAGCGTTTACCGTGACCATGAACAACATGGCCTCACTTCTTCTGTCACAAGCAACACCTCCATGCACTCCCTAAGCAGGATGGACTGAGCTTCCAGCACCCTGCTTGACCTGGGGGGGGGGGGCTGGCATGGGGAGAGGCCATTCCAGTGTGGAACTTTCCGGAAACTCCAGCCAGCCATTCAACAGAATTTTTTTTTCATCGTCCTCCCCCGCACACACACAAATTTAAAAATTTTTTTTTTCAATTGCATTTTTTTTTTTTTTTTGGTAAACAGTCTTATCCAAGCTACAGTTGAGAAAGCCAAAAATCCAGTGTTTCCCCCGCCCCCTCCCCAAGTTAAAAACCAGGGTGGGGCACCGCCCCCTGCCAACCTGGGACTCCGGGGGGCGCCCGGGCCCACCACCCAGCCTCTTCCAGGAAGGCGACACACGGCTCTATCTTGAGCCAGAGCCCCCCAAAAGACACCACCCCTCACCTCGGAGGCCCGGAGCTGCCCTCTCTGGCCACCCAACTCTCCCGCCCGCCTTCCGAGGCTATCTCGAAGAAACGTAAAACGACTAAAACGCTACTGAGTCTGCAACCGGGGCGCCCGGCCCGTTCTGCTGGAGCCCGGAGCCCCCGAGGGGTACCGGGCCTCTCCGGTGGCGGCGGCGGCGGCGATGGCGGCGGGGTGGGTACTGCACCTAGACCAGCGGCAGTGGCTCAGATCTCTGACTCCCTTCTGTAGGGCCGCTGCTCCAGGGTGCCGCTGCCGCCGCCGCCACCAGCCTGGAGCCTGTCGAAGTCGTGCCGAGGCTGGGGGCTGAGGCCGTCCCGGCTGGGGCCATCCGGGTCTCCGTCCGCCTCATCCTCCTCGTCCCGGCTGAGGAAGGCCAGCTCGTTCTCGTAGCAGAAGGAGCTGGCGCTGGGCAGCAGGAACTTGTTCTCCACCAGGTCCTTGGCGCTGCAGCGGGGCGTGGAGGGCACCTCGTAGGTCTTGTGGAAGTGCGAGTAGTCGATCTTGTACTGGTTCTTCTCCTCGAAGAGCACCGGCTCGAAGCGGTGGCCCCACAGGATCTCGTTGGCCAGGTAGGAGCTGCGGGCCTGCGTGGTCATGGCGGTGGCTTCCACCATGCCCTCCAGGATGACCACGATCTCGAAGTCGTCGGTCTCCAGGTCCTGCCGGCTGAGGCCAAACAGCGGGCTGGCCTCGTCGATCTCGTGCAGGATGGTGATGGGCGACACCAGGAAGATGCGGTCTAGGCCCTTGTCGAAGCCCACGTCAATGTCGATCTGGTCCAGCGGGATGTACTCGCCCTCCTCCGTCACCCTGGGCTTGATGAGCTGCGCGCGCACGTGGGCCTCCACGATGTGGCTCTTGCGCAGGTTCCCCACGCGCCACATCAGGCAGAGCTTGCCGTCCCGCAGCGCCACCACGGCGTTGTGGCTGAACAGAAGCGTCTGGGCGCGCTTCTTGGGCCGCGCCATCTTGGCCATGATGGCGCCGATCATGAAGGAGTCGATGATGCAGCCCACGATGGACTGGACCACCACCATGAAGACGGCCACCGGGCACTCCTCGGTGACGCAGCGCAGCCCGTAGCCGATGGTGGTCTGCGTCTCGATGGAGAAGAGGAAGGCCGCCATGAAGCCGTGCACCTGCAGCACGCACGGCGTGCGCCCGCGGCCCTCGGCCGGCTCCAGGTCGCCGTGGGCCACCGCGATGACCCAGAAGATGATGCCGAAGAGCAGCCAGGACGCCAGGAAGGCCAGGGAGAAGATGAGGAGCATGTAGCGCCAGCGGATGTCCACGCAGGTGGTGAACATGTCGGCCAGGTAGCGCTGGGACTTCTCGTCCATGTTGGCGAACTCGATGTTGCACTGGCCGTTCTTCTTGACGAAGCGGCTTCGCCGTCGCCGCCGCGTGTGCACCTTGCCGTTGCCGAAGCCGTTGGCGCCCGCCATGGTGGCCAGGTGCAGCCCGTCCTCCTCCGAGGACACGATGCTGTAGGGGTTGGCCCGGCTGGCCGCCGTCATCCCGGGGAGGGGGGCCCGGCCGGCCCCTGGGCTGGCTCCCGGCGGGGGCGCGTCTGCAACAGAGAAGCCAGCGGTAGTGCCGGGCAGGGCAGGGCAGGGCGGCCCCCTCCAAGCCCCCCAGCGTGGATCCTCACCCCGTCTCTTGGTTCAGAGAATGGCTTCCCGCTAGCTCTGGGTGAAAACCTTTGATTCCTCGCAGTTCCCCTCTCTCTCACACCTAGGGCTCTGGGTGCAAAATATATCTAGGATCCAGCCTACAGGCAAAGTAACACACGCCTGTAATCCCAGGACTTGGGAGGCTGAGGAAGGAGCATCGAAGATTTGAGGCCAGCCTCAGCAATTCAGCAAGACCCTCAGCGACTTAGCGAGACCCTGTTTCAAAATAAAAAGGGCTGGGGAGCCGGGCATGGTGGCACATGCTTATTTTATTTTTTGCAGTATTAGGGATTGAACTCAGGGGCATTCTACCTCTGAGCTATACTCCCAGCCCTATTTTATATTCTTTATTTTGAAACAGGGTCTCACTAAGTTTTGGAGGGCCTCACTAGGTAGCTGAGGCTGGCCACGAACCCGGATCCTCCGGTCTCAGCCTCCCAAATGCTGGGATTACGAAAGTGCGTCACCACGCCTGTCGTGGCACATGCTTATAATCCTGGTACTTGGGAGGCTGAGATAGGAGGATCTCCGGTTCAAGGACAGCCTCAGCAAGCAGTGAGACTCTCACCAACCTAGTGAGACCCTGTTTCCAACTAAGAAATAAAATCAGGCTGGGGGTACAGCTCGGAGGCAGAATGCCCCTGGGTTCAATCCCTAGTATCATAAGTAGAAAACAAAACATATTTAGGATATGAAACCTCCTGCCCTCACCGCCCCAGTCCCCCCACCGTGATTGTCCGCACCTGTGCAGGGCCAGCCATGGACTACCCGAGCCCCCCTGTCCCTTGGCAGCCGCGGGGGATGCTGTGGGCCCCAACCCCTCCTCTGCTCAGAGGCACCCGCATGGCCAGGCCTCCCTGCCTCCCCTCACCCGCCCTGCTGGACGCCCCCTCCCAGGTCTGTCGCCTCTTGTCCCTCAGGCAGGGGTCCAACCCACCAGTGTCCCAGGCCCCATCCCAGCTGTCACGCTGCAGCATTCTCTGGGGACTAACGGTGGCACTAATGTCCTGGTGTCCCTCGCAGCAGGTGCTTCCCGGTTTCCTCACTGACAAGTCCCACCTCGGGTCCCCACCCCGTGCCCACAATACCTGACCTGCAGCGCCCACTGGAGTATCCCAGGCCATACCCGTGACCTCCTGTCACCAGCAGCAATGAGGGGTGGCTCTGGAGTAGCACCCAGACAAGGGTCACTTAGGATTACCCCTGCCTTCCACCCGGGGCTCCCTGTCCCTCCCTCCTTTTGTAGTACTGGGGATTGAACCCACGGACATTCTACCTCCAAGCTGCACCTCTAGCCGTATTAGTGTGTGTGTGTGTGTGTGTGTGTGTGTGTGTGTGTGTGTGTGGTACTGGGGATTGATCCCAGGGGCGTTCTATCTCTGAGCCCTATTTTTTATTTGAAACAGGGTCTCACTAAGTTGCAGAGGGCCTCACTAAGGAGCTGAGGCTGGCTGCAAACCTGCGATCCTCCTGTTTCAGCCTCCCAAGTACTGGGATGACAAGCGTGCACCACCACACCCGGCTTCCCAGCCGTATTTTATTGTTTATTTTGAAACAGGGTCTCGCTAAGCTGCTGAGGCTGGCCTCCAACCGGCGATCCTCCTGTCTCAGCCTCCCAAGTGCTGGGATGACAGACCTGAGCCTCTGTGCGTAGCTTGGACAGCAGTGTCACCACCCTGGTGTGTGGGAACGGCTCACGAGTACCACCTCTTCATCACCCATCAGGGGACCACTCTGGGGCCTGCTACCCACACTCAAGAATACCGGGAAGCCAGGTGTGGTGGCGAATGCTTGTAATCCCAGCATTCGGAAGGCTGAGACCGGAGGATCTGGGTTTGAGGCCAGCCTCAGCTACCTAGTGAGGCATTCTGCAACTTAATGAGACTCTGTTTCAAAATAAAGAATAAAAAAAATAGGGCTGGGGGTATAGCTCGGAGGTAGAACGTCCCTGAGTTCAATCCCCAGTACTGCAAAAAAAAAAAAAAAAGAATATAGGGTGCACGCTCAGCCCGGGGCACCCAGGCAGCTGCACACACCCTACTCTCAGCCCAGGACACACCGGCCATGCCACCTTCCCATGCTCCACGCGAGACGGCTGGTGCCAGCTGAGCGGGGGGCATGGCGCTGCCTGCCCCTGTGGCCACGGATGCCATCTGGAATTCGGCCTCTGTGCCGGGCAAGAAGGAGGAGAGCTGGGAGCTGCTGGCGGGGGCAGGATGCCCAGGACCTGAGCCCACAATGGAGACTGTGAGGACCCCAACCACACCAGAGCCAGATGCTGGCTTGGGGCCACTGAAGAGGCGCTGAGGCCCCGGAGAAAAGGCCTGGTGGCCGGACAACCCGCCAGAGCACCCCACTGAGCCGTCTGCAGACCCCTCCAGGGACCTGGAGGCTCAGAACAGGAAGACGCTCGCCCAAGTTCCCCAGGCTGAAGGTGGTGGGTCTCCTGGCCAAGTGGGTGCTGGCCAGGAGCTCAAAGCAGGCAGTCGGGAACCTCTGCCCCACACCAGGTGCGGTGGAGACCACAGGACCAGCCGGACAGGGACAAGACACCCAGATCCACAGGAGGAGCCGGCAGGCTGTGGATCCTCCAGAAGGATCAGAGAGGTCGAGTAAGCCCCTCCCAGAGCCGCACAGCCATCGGGCAGGGGAGCAGAGATCCGCACCCCTTGTCCCTAAGGCAAGGATTTCCGCCAAGGGACCCCAGGCCCCAAGGAGGAGCCAGTCCTCAGCCGCCGTCCACCCCCAAGGCTGCTCTGGCCGACCACCTCACCGTGGGTCCGAGGAGCTGAGGTCGGAGGCCACGATGGTGCAGGCTGCCGGAGCCTGGGCCGGGAGTCTGGGAGCCGGCAGGGGTGGGGGGCCCCGGGGCCATGCTGGGGAGATGATCCGGCCCCCGATTCCTGGGCCCTCCGGGGGGAGGCAGCCAGGGTCGGGGCACTCAGCCGCCGGCGGGAGGTCGCCAGGTCCCAGGGGACAGGTTTGTGAGGCCTGGGGACCTTGAGGGATGGCCAGCGCGTCATGGCTGGTACTCGGGGCAGCTCAAGGCCTGCGGGGAACAGAGACGGGAGCATCAAAGGCTGGGGAGCCCAGCCCGGCACCCGCTCAAGCGGCTGGGCGGCCTCAGGT
>PVLC010037939.1:0-15500 GCA_004027655.1 Graphiurus murinus
ACCTCGGAGGTAGAATGCCTCTGAGTTCAATCCCCAGTACCACAAAAAAAAAAAAAAGAAGTGACCTCTCAAAAAGAGAACAAAGAATATCAGTTTAAGGAACACCAAAAAGGATGGGGTTTGGGTTCCATAGATTTTTTTTAACTAGTTGACAACTTTTTCAAGCGAATAGACTGAACTACTTCCCCTCCTCCAATACATAAAAAAGGAAAATGAAAAAAAAGCAAGAGAAATGCAAATATGTGCATAAACATAGATATCCTGGAATTGGATGGGAGGTGAACCATACTGGTGATGAATTCAGACCACACAGAGCCTCTGCTCAGTGCCATTCCAGAGAAGGATGCCACCAAGGGGAAGCATTTTCTTCTCAGGGGAGCCACAAACCCAAGCAATGGAAAACTATACTCTTACTTCCAATCAGCTGGCCTCCTGGACTTCATTCTTTACTCTTCAACCCCTTCCTGCCTGCATACTCTCCAGTGAGTCCAGATAATCAGCATGCCACTATACGTGCACAGAGGCCCTTGCTTATGTCAGGCCTCCCTCATCCAGCCAACAGGATGGATGACCATAACAGATTCCTATGTTCATCAATCCAATTCTTCCAACATATATGAAGCCAAAAAGGGTCATCAGACAAAAGCAGATAAGCAAGCATCACATCAACTAACATCACAAGAAGGAGGCATTTCAGAGAAGAGTACCTCTAAAATGATACTGGTGATAATACTAGTATCTGCAAGGGGAGTTTAGGAGATGGTACACCTATAAAACAAGAGCAAGCTAGTAAGGAAAAGAAATAATCAGGAAAAAACGCAGATTCTGGAAGAAGAATTAGGATGCGGTCATTTGACTCTGGGAGATGAGAGTGAACGCAAGCTTCAAAGTTGGTATGGGGGTTAAAGGTAAGAATTTTAAGATAGGTGCAGGAGAGGAAGATGCAGCAGAAAATTTCTTGTTGAACACAAAAATATGAAATATGTATAGCTATCCAAGTACATGATTAGACACTATAAAAAATCATGTAAGCCAGATGTGGTGGCCCACACTTGTAATTCTAGTACTGAGACACTGAGACAGAAGAATATCAAGTTTGCAGTAAGCGTTGGCTACTTAGGCCCTCCGTAACCTTGTGAGACCCTGTTTCAAAATAAAGAATAAAGAATAGAGCCAAGGATGTAGCTCAGAGGTAGAATGTTTCTGCATTCAATCCCTAGTTCTGAAAAAAAAAATCATGTAAAATTAAAGAAAAACTATGATATCAACATTGAATTTCTAGTGTTTTCCAAATCAGCATTCCCTTTTTTTCTAGTTGGATAATGCCACATATGATTTATGAAATTTCTCTTAGACATATTATGATTAGTTTTCATACTAGAATGATAATTTCCCCACAGGTTAATGGGAGAATTAAATGAAAGGACATCACTGAAATTCCCTAGTACTTGTTGAATGCTGTTTAAATATCACACGTACACATACACACACACACACACACACACACACACACACACACACACACAAATAGAAGTATTGCATCTCTTAGAGTTGTATTTTATTTTTAATCTCTAATTTTAGCTATTCAACATGTGTTTGTAATCTTATTGTGATTTTTATCTTGCATTTACTTGATGAATAATACCGTTGAGCATCTTTTCATGTACTATTTGAATCTCTATTTTGTGAAATATCTTTTGCCCATCTTTAAATTGGATTGGCTGTCTTTTTATTATTGAGTTATAATAGTAAAAATATTTTATGTATTCTTGATACTTGATACAAGGCTGTTCCATTATGAATTCTCTCCAACAATATGTAAGAGATGCTTAGCATCCTCACCAACACATGGTATTGACCATTCTAATTGGTGTGCTATGGAATTTCACTGTTACAGACTTATTCAGTCCCTTCATTTCTTTGTATTTAAAGTAGTTTTCTTACAGGTAACATATAATTGAGTATTTTTTAATCCAGTCTGACAATTTCTTCGGATGAATTAGAAATTTAAGTAATAGTTCTGTATTTTCTTCTCCAATTGCTCTTTGTCAGTCTCGAGTTTTACACTATACATGAGTAGGTTTGTATTCTGCAAAAACTCAAGGTTACCCCATGCAAATTTTTGTACCTCTTTCTTTGTATCACTTGCTCTTTTCCAAACTCTGCTCTACAACTCCTAACCATCTCAGCCTCCTTGACCTTCATTCTGTGGGTTCAACTTGGGCAACAGTGGTGCTCTGCTGGGAACTCCTCCCTGTACTACAGGTTGGTGCTCCTCAGGGCACATATCTGGGTGACCATGAGGCTCATGCTGCCTGTTTCCCTCAGGCACTACAAGTGTTGCCTGACACAAATGTCTGCAGTTTTCTCTTGTATTTTTTCCCATACTTCTGGTGGAAAGAAAAATCTGTTCTCTGTTACTCCATCATAGTGTCGAGTGAAAATCCCAATTTTTCCATTACTTTTCACTTTTATTAGCTTAAAAAATTTAAGTAATGGCAGCCAGCTTATCTTTTAAAAATTATCAGGACTTGTAAAAATTTTTGATACTATTTGAAATATGTAGATTCAAATTCTACTGGATTGTCACAGAAATCACTAGTTTTAACGGATCTTAGAAATCAATTAGAGGGTAAGAATGCTTGTTGAAGACTAACTGGAACTGGGAGGAACACAGAAAGTGTATCCAATGTGACAATTTGATCTTTAAACAATCAGAAATGTCATCTTACAAATAAGGTGAAGGAGTAAACCAAGAACTACAAATGTTTTGAAATATTATTATTCTGAAATGCAAAAAGTGAAAAAGACAAAATTAAAAATACCTAAATTGAAACTGAAGAGCTTCTGTGCAGCAAAGGAAACTACCAAGAACCTCAACAGAGAGCCCACAGAGTGGGAGAAAATTTTTGCCAGCTACTCTTCTGATAGAGGTCTAATATCTAGGATATACAGAGAACTCAAGAAAATCACAGCTAAGAAAACAGCCCAATGGAAAATGGGCAAAATATCTAAATAGACACTTAACAAAAGAAGAAATACAAATGATCAATAAATGTATGAGGAAATGTTCAACATCATTAGCAATCAGAGATATGCAAATCAAAACTACCCTGAGATTTCACCTAACACCAATCAGAATGGCAATCATCAAAAGCACAAACAACAACAAATGCTAGTAAGGGTATGGAGAAGTGGGAACCCTAATACATTGTTGGTGGGATTGCAGATTGGTGCAACCACTGTGGAAAACAGTATGGAGGATCTTCAGATGAATGGAAATGAACCTACCATATGATCCCTTCTGGGTATCTACCCAAAAGAATGGAAACCAAACTATCAGACCAATGCATATGTATCTGTGTTAATATCCACAAAATTCACAATTGTCAAACTGTGGAACCAGCCAAGATGTCCATCAACAGATGAATGGATTACAAAACTATGGGATATGTACACAATGGAATTTTACTCAGTCATAAAGAAGAACAAAATCATGTCATTTTCAGGGAAATGGATGGAACTGGAAAACACTATGTTAAATGAGATTAGTCAGTCACAAAAGGTAAAAAATCATATGCTCTCCCTAATATGGGGAAGCTAGGGAGAAAGTGGGTCATAGGAGTGACTCTAGATGAAGAAGGAGAAACCTTAGATAAGCAAGAAAGTGACTTAACTGAAGATGATGGGCAGGGTGGGGGACACCCTAATGTACATGATATACTTTCACAAACATATCAGGGGAAGGGTTAAATGAGAGATGTGTGCATGTATGCCTCTACCAGCTTGTAACTAACAAAGATGTATGATTACAATGCACCAATAAAAAAACAATACCTAAAATGTACTAGACTGATTTATTTAATATTTTTTTGACATTTATAATATGTTATTATTCCCCAAGAACACATATTCTTGAATCTTTGCTATTATGATATAATACTAATGTCTGACTAAGTAATTTTGATAATGCAAAAGTTTTATACATCTTGTTTAAATTTACTCAATGTTAGGTTTGGCATTTTTCTTTATAAATAGTATCAGAATAAACTTAGGATTGAATACCTAAGATAATAACAGAACAATTTAATGTATCACAGAGGAGTTGCTTTTGCCAAGAGGAATTTTGTTATGAATTAGAAAATATCTTCAAAGTAATAGATTTCTCTACTTATCATGAAAACCATTTTGCAAGAACACCTTCTCACATGAATAGGAAGAATCATCCGTAACAAATGTTCTTTAAAATCCTGCCAAATTCAAGTTTTCTCTAAGCCTCTAGTAATATTATATCCAAAGAATAATACTTCTTGAAAGTTCACAATTCTGCATGCACAGGAAGCATGAATCAAATCAGGTAGTTTATATGAAGAACTCTGGCAAACCTGCAAGTGTTTTGTAATTCTGACATATTTATAAACATTCAAAAAAAAAACAACTCTTTTGGGGTTTTGTCTTGATTTCATTGAGAATGTAATAAGCTGTGTCTCAGCTAGATTGCTAGTGGAGGATGGAGAACAAGTTCTGCCTGGATGATCTTATCCACTCCGATGACTACCACCCAGCCCACAGTGACTTCCTAACCTGATTTTGCCCAAGATCTCTAATAGTTGCGCAAACCAGTGTAACTACCCACTACACTTTTTTTACATAAGTGTACTTCAATATCTCAAAGTCATTTAAGTTCAATATTTATTCTTTCCACTAACAAATCTGTTTTTGTCTGCACTTTATTTATAACTGAATGATAGTACCTTCCCTCAGCCACAAAGTTGAGTTATTTCTGAATCTACATTTTCCTTTATTATGTTTTCTCTATCACAGTCATATTGAATCTATACAATTCTATCTCTTCTCCCTGTTTTCACTGTTGCCATCTTCAAGCACTTAGGCTTTCCTATTTGATCTATAGCAACACCTAACTGGTCTCCCAGTCTTGCCCCTTCAATTCATTCTTTACAAAATCATAGGAGTTATTTCTGCACTACATTTTTACATTTTACACATCTTATGTAACTTCGGTGCAAAAATCCATTAATGGTACTTCAGTCTCTATAGGACTAAAATCTAAGTTACCTTGAAAGATGAGCAAGGCATTTACTGTCTTAGACCTAGAATATCTCTCTTATCTCATTTTTTGTCAAAGTTGTGCTACCTTTATTTTTGGAACTCCATGCTCACTAAACATGACATAATTTCTATCTAATATTTGTCTACAATGCTATTTCTTCCACCAATTACTATTTTGTAATATTACTAGTCTATAATACTATTTCCTTTGTTTTTAATTTGCCAGTTCCAATTTGCTTTTTAAAACTTAACATAGACCTTCTACTTTGCCTACAATAGTGAAACATATGGCAGATTAGAATACTTACCAAGAATTTAAATAATCATATAATATTTTTTAAAAGAATAGATTTTATATCTGTTGGAAGACATGTGAACTGTGAAGGCAGTCAGGACTGAAAGGGCCAGACCCTAGAGGAAGTAAGCCCAACTTTAGATATTCTCCTCTTTCCCACAGGGCACTTGCCAATTTTGGTGCTGGATAGAAAGCTGGAAATCTAGATAGAGTGTAGCTTTGAGGGACAGAGAATCTAGCAAACCTTTGTGAAAACTCAAAGAACTGGGAAAGAAATTTCCAAGTTTAAGGATGTTTAGGTAGTCAGAACCTGAAGAGGCCTGTCTCAGAACAAGAGAGGCACCGAGTAGTAAGCCCTTAATGGTTTCCTCCTTGATGTCAGGGGACACACTCATTATACTCAGAAAGACTAGATGCTAAGAAACCAAGCACCAGAGTTTCTAAAATGAAATGGAGAAATGGAGAGTTTTTGTCAATATCACAGTGATAGAGAGGCAAAAAGAAGAGTCAGGTATGCCAATAAGGATGCACCAGGAAAATCTGAGATCTTTAGAAGCCTCCATCCTGGGAGTGGTGATGAAGCAGATTAGTCTGAAGCTGATAGAGACTTTAAGAGATCCCTAAGTTAGGTCAGGCCTAGACTGGTTTGAGGTGATATGCTTTTCTGCTGCTTGGAACAGAATATGGTGAATACTCTCCAAAGGGAAATAATAATCCAGAGCCACTGCAGTTTTAGTACAAACTAATCAATGGTCAAGGAACAATGACCAGGGATGACACAGAAACAGAACAAAAGAGGGAAGAGAGATGCATAATCAGACACAGATGTGTCTGTGACCCAATTAGTGGAATAATTAGACTATAAATAACTGATTAACATGTTTAAAAATAGATAACAAAATGAAGAATCTATAAGGAGAAACCAAACTGACTTTCTCTAAATATAATGGAATAACTGAAGTTAAGATTTGACAAATGGGTTTAGAAGCAGATTGAGCACACTAGGTGGCTGTTCTCTTTCCTAAACATCAGAATGGTTCGATAGTTTTATAGCATTCACTTGCACAGAAGTAACCAGAACTATCCGCAGAATTTCACTTTTCCATGTCAAAGTGACTTAATTTGTGTAAAGTTAAGTTCACTTATGTGAGCAGATATAGTAAATCTTGAATGGAGACATTGAATCAGGCTGTTACCAAGAATAAAAACTGAATACGACATATTTACCTAAGAAAATACCTAACCATATTAGACGGGCATGATGTGCCCTGTAATTAAAACATAAGTTTTGTTTAAAATATTCAGTGGGATAATTTTCCTTGTTCCTAAATGGGAACTTGGGAAATTTTCATGATTTTTCTGCTCAGTCTTCAGAAATAAACAATCAATAGTTCAAATTGCAATCAAGGATTTAGTTTTAAAAAACAAAAATAAGAGCTAAAGTATGTTTGATATAAAAATTCTACCAAATATTACTTAATCTTCAAAGTCAAGACTTTTCCTGCCCTTCTGGCATGCTAACATCAGTAGTTGGTGGCCACCCACCACCCAACTTTACAGTTGTAGTCATCTTCTAGTTGTTCTTTCAGCTTACATCCTAAGCTACTTGCCAGTGGTTATTTCTGACTCCATCAGGGGTCGTCGTCATCATCATCATCATCATCATCATCATCATTTTTATCTATAAAGTTTTTCATTTTTAGAGGCCTCTTCTTTTTGCTCAATTGTGTACAATTATTCTAGTAGGACATCCTCTTTTTCCTCTCAAAATTAGGAACTCAACTACAAGTTCTTGTTACAATGTTCCCTGACTCTTGATGATTCCATATCCAAGGAAGAAAGTTTATATATCTCCTACACTCTCACACTTGTCTATAAAGGACTCTTACACAACCTTTACACTGACAAATTCTAGGAGTCCAGGGCCTTACCCCCTTCACACAGCATGGGAGAGTGTTGGAAATTCTCAGCATGGACTCATAGCAATGGTAGCCTCCACTAAATATGAGGCTTCCTTTCTGACTCTAGTTTATGTATTTGATCTGCATCATAGCTCTTAAAGTTGTAGAAATTCTTCTCAAACATATTTTTGTAAATTTTGTATATGAAGCATCTGATAAATACTTAACTTGGAAGCTCATAAAAAAGGCCCCATTTTAGCCCATGATTAAACATATGCATAACATACAAACAGGCAAAGTTTTAAACTTGAGGACCTGACTGAAGAGTTACAGGACTGAATTGATTGTCTTGGTATAAACGTAGTTTGTTCCCTAGTTAGGAAGAATGGAAACCAATATTTCAAAGAGTGCATGCAGTTATCAAAAGAAGCCAGATCCTAGCTGCACTTTACTGAGTGTTCATTTAGCTAGTATACAGAAATAAACTTTATTTTTAAAAAATTCTTTCTTGAAGACTTAAAATAATTGACTTCAATTATCATACATTGGAAGAAGGACATAATTTAAAGTTATTGTAACTGCTTAATAATAGGATTTTTGCTGCTAGTTGGCTTATTGCTCTGGCATCATTGAGATGTTCAACGGAAGGAAATAATCATATTAATGTTATCCAAAACAGATGTACTGGAAAGTATCTCATAACTTTATTATGGTTTAATTAATAAGACAAAACAAAATATTAGGCTACTTTGAGAACTACAGTTGGAAAACTTCTGTCTATATTGTATGTGAGATGATGTTTATGCATAAATTTTCCACAGACTGATAATACGTTTAAAAAGAAAGTTTTAATGTTCTTCTAAAATAACATTCATGTCCTCAGTTGCTGGTGCAAAAGAACTGAAATTGTACTGACTTTGCCAAAGTCATATTGAGTTGTGACTGATTTAAAATAGTATCTTCAAATTCTTGATCATATTTTATTTCCTGAGATAAAGGCAGGAATAAGAGTTAAATGTGAATTGTAGAATCCTGATACACAAATATTTTGAATACATCTTCTTAAACTTCAGAAAGCACCAAAAGTCAATGATTAGATTATAAATAAATTTAATGGTGAGCATTACACTGATAAAAAAAATAAACTTAGTTTCATATACTAATTTAGAAACAGGAGCCAGGCGTGGTGGCGCACGCTTGTAATCCCAGCATTCGGGAGGCTGAGACCGGAGGATCCGGGTTCGCGGCCAGCATCAGCTACCTAGTGAGGCACTCCGCAACACTGTGAGACCCTGTTTCAAAATAAAGAATAAAAAATAGGGCTGGGGGTGTAGCTCGGAGGTAGAATGCCTCTGAGTTCAATCCCCAGTGCGGCAAAAAAAAAAAAAAAAAAAAAAAAGAAACAGATTTAATTTTTGAATCACAACTTATTTTCTAAAATAAAAAAACCCTCTAAACTCAGCATATATAATCTCTTTAAGATATTAAAAACCTATCAGACAACTGGTATTTCTATGTTAAATACTCAAGAGCCTATCAAATGCTGTTACAAATAATACTATTGTAGCTGAGTGCAATGGTGCACACTTGTAATAGCAGCTACTCCAGAGGCTGGGGGAGGAGGATAGAAAGTTCAAAGTCAGCCTGGGCAAGTTAGAAAGATCTTGGCTTGAAGTAAAAAATATTATTTTTTTAAAAATTTGGGGATGTATCTCAGTGGTAGTGCACTCAGTGGTAGGGCATGTGCAAGGCCCTAGGTTCAATCTCCAATACCACATAAATAGATAAATAATAAATAAATGAATTTTTATATAGTTTTTTGTGTGTAAAGTAGATGTGCCAGTGTTCACACCATCCACACTACATTCCAATGAGACCAGTGCATTTATTATCATGCTCATTGTGCAGATGGTAAAAGGAGTGGAGTAACTTCCTCAAAATCATCCATAAAAGAAATAGTCAAGCCAGGACTTGAACTCTAAATATGTCCTAGACCCTGTATTCTGATTTAATTACTTTCCTCTGATAGACAGCATCTTTTTCATCAGATGTATAGATAAAACCTAATTTGAGGTGCATCAGCTCTGTATGCAATTGCTCTTTTCAGAATAGTAAAATGTATGGGAATATTTTTGTCTTAAACAAATGTCCTGAAGAAGTCATCTAACACAGAGGAAACTCAATAATTGGGTAGACAAGCTCCCCACAGGGCTTCAAAGTAACCTCACTTAAACCAGTGACCCCCTTACCCAACCTCTCATCTGTGGATTCCCTTTCTCTTGGGCTCTTCTCGCCCTTCAGTTTAGCCACAGGACAGCCTTCTGCTCTAAAGGACTTCCCTGCATGATAGCCTGCCAAAATGCTATCCAATATAGCATGTATGTGTCCTTACCTACTTAGAATTAATTTCTTTCTTTCTTTTCTTCTTTTACTTTTTCTTTTTTTCCTGTGCTGGGGATCTAATCTAGGACTGCATTGATGCCAAGTGCACACCCTACCACTGAGTAGCACTCTAGACCCACAAGATACTATTTCTACTAAGTATTTTTTGTTTTGTTTTGCTTTATTCTTGCCCTGTGAGCATACGATTTAGGATTTAGCTAATTGTTTTAGGAGATTCATACAGCTTTTGGATACTATCTCTGAGGTTTCTTCTTTCCAGGTTCTGCCTCTTGAATCCCAGTCTGTGGATCAGCAGCCCCCACATTCTGACTTTGGTCTTCTCGGTACATAAGACATGTACTTCCTGCTTATGTTCAATTAGCCTTGTCTGAGATTTGTAAAATGACTGCAGGGAAAAGGCCAGAAAGAATGAGAATGCACATATACAATCCCCATGTACCCAGGATCATATCCTTTCAAGAACTGCCAAAATTGATTCTAAAACCTTGTAACGCGTTATATATACATATACATATATATGTACATATACATATGTATATATATATATATATACATATACATATATATGTACATATACATATGTATATATATATATATACATATACATATATATGTACATATACATATATATATATATATATATATATATATATATATATATATATATATGTGCTGGGGATTGAACTCAGGAGCATTATACCTCCAAGCTATACCCCCCAGCCCTATTTTTTATTCTTTATTTGGAAACAGGGTCTCACTAAGTTGCGGAGGGCCTCACTAGGTTGCTGAGGCTGGCCGCAAACCTGGATCCTCTGGTCTCAGCCTCCCAAATGATGGGATTACAAGTGTGCACCACCATGCTCGGCTACATTTTATAATATAATTTTTTCAGCTTTTATAGTTGTTTTGTGTTGGGGGCTAGATCCAACTTAAGCTATTCTACTATAGCTGGAACCAGAAATCATAAATGTTTACCGTGTACAGAAAATGTTATGTAACCCATGATTACAATTTTTTAAAAATCAAGAACTTCAAAGAATATTTGATGAAAAATAAGTCTTAACTCTGAACCCTCATTTTTCCTCATAAATCCAACCAAGTTTTGGATGCATTTATAGTCACAGATATGCCTGTCTTTTTGCATATCTGCATTTGTGTTTATGAATGTGTACTGTTTTTTCTCATTTTTCTTCTCATTTTTAATTTTGTATGTGTACTTTTATGTGTGTAGTACTGGAGATTGAACCAGGGATATTCTACGTCCAAGCTACAGCACCAGACCTTTTTATTTTTTGTTTTGAAACAGGATCTCACTAGGTTTCTGAGAGTTTCTTTTCATGGTATTAGGAATTGAACACAGTGATACCCTCTCTCTGAACTACAAACCCAGTTGTTTTAATTCTTTTTTAAAAAACAGTCATTCTAAATTACTGTGTGCTGGCCTCAAACCTGTGATCCTCCTGTCTCAGCCTCCCAAGTACTGGGATTATAGGCATGCTCCACTAATCCAGCCTCCACAGCAGGTTTTGAATCATAGTGTCTCAGAGTGGAATCTGTTCTTTGGTAAGTAACATACCTTCATTCCTCTCTTGATAATATCATCTAGTTTTGATTTGAGGGAGTCATTCTTCCAGCACTTTCAGTCTGCCTTATTTATTTAAAGTTGAGCCTTTCCACAGAATCTCAGGGTGGGTTAGTCTTTGGGCAGGGAATAAAGCTTTTTCAAATGCTCTGATTGAAGTAAATGTTTCATGACAGAAACATGAGAACAATTCTGGAATTTTGTTTTTAACCATGTTGAAATATCAAAATGGTTTGAAAAATGATGTCTTGCTTTTTTTCCTATGAAGATATAGGACAAATGGCTGGATTCTTGATGTCACCATATCATGTGGCCCTGCTTGAGAAACCGCACAAAAGAAAGTGGAGCCGACAGGGGTACACGTGGCCTGCTGGCAATGTGTGAGTCACTGGTCCGGCCAAGTCTGACCCTTGAGAAACACCTGCGAGTTTTATTTTCTATACTCCAACTGATTTCCCTTTTCACATAAGCCTATCTGAATTGTTCTTTTTTTGTCATACACATATTGATTAATTCAATAAATATTCATTTAACTGGGTATATAAGAGTAAAAATAAATGCTCTAGGCATTATTTTTCTATTAAATAAAAATATTATATTGATTTATGACCTAGCCAGCTATACAGATATTTACGAAGAATGCCACTTATTCAAAATGTTTCAACCAGCATATTAAATACCTTGAAACTTGATAATTGTTTCTTTATTCTTTCATTTATATATTTAATAAATTTTTATTTCTCATTGATTTCCAATTAAATGTCTGGTAGTAAGCATAGTCATGAAGTTTACATATAAAGAAAAATGGTTCTTTCTTTTCTTTTTTTTTGTCTCATGGTACAGGGGATTAAACCCAGAGGCTCTCTTTCACTGAGTTATACCCCCAGATCACTTTTAGGGGTTTTGTTTATTTGTTTGTTTTGTGCTACTGGGGATTTAACCCAGGAGCATTCTATCTCCAAGCAGACTGACTGTATATTTTACTTGGAAACAGGATCTCTCTAAATTGCTATGATCCTAATTAAGTTGCTGGGGCCAGTTTTGAACCTGCAATCCTCTTGTCTCAACCTCCCAGGTGTTGGGATTACTGGTGTGTGATACCATGCCAGGCTAGTTTTTATTTTGAAATAAGGCCTAAGTTTTTACACCACTGGCCTCAAAACTGAGATCCCTGTGTTTCAACCTCTCAAGTACTGGGATTACAGGTGTGTGCCACCACATCTGGCTGACACATAATTTTTTTTTTTTTTTTTTTTTTTTTTTTTGCAGTACTGGGGATTGAACTCAGGGGCATTCTACCTCCGAGCTATACCCCCAGCCCTATTTTTTTATTCTTTATTTTGAAACCGAGTGTCACTAAGTTGCGGAGTGCCTCACTAGGTAGCTGAGGCTGGCCGCGATCCCGGATCCTCCGGTCTCAGCCTCCCGAATGCTGGAATTACAAGCATGCGCCACCACGCCCGGCTCTGACACATAATTTTTTAAATGCATGCTAAGCTTTGGAGATTTCTGGTCTGGATTCAGGTACCAAAAAAGGAAGTTATATAGAATAAAGGTTTACATTAGATCCTAGTTTAAATTTTATTTTACAACTATTGTATAATCTAAACTCATTAAAATGTTTAACCTAGAAATTATTAAAAGTAATACTGTGGATAAAAAATGAGCAGAAGGCAACCTGGGGGGAAAGAGAGAGAAAACTACTCTTGGCATATCTGGATTTTAAATATGTATCATTTTAAATACTCATCTATGCTTGTGAGATAGTACACCATTCATTTGGTTGATGTCAACTGAAACATTGGACTATTGCAGACACCAGGTAGCGCAGTCACCCAAGGCCAAGCTGAAACCCAGCAGGGCCAACACTAAATTAGCACTCCCTGTTTAGTATCCAGGCCATGCTGTGGTAGGATGCGTCTCTCAAGGGCCTAGGCAGCCCCTCCCCTGCAGTTTTTGCAATTTTGCTGGGCAAAGTCCACATGGTCACTGTCTTTAGCCTGGCTTTGCATCCTGCCTATGGCAACCTTTGACATACATGGTCTGCATTTCTGGCACCTTCCCAAAGTCTCCACTGCAGCCTGAGCTTTGCTCCCATTGCTTTACTACACATCAGCCACTGAGAACTTCCTGTAGAGATTCTGATGCTGACTCTGATTCCACTGCCTGGCCTCCCAGCTTTTCCTATGAAATCTCAGCAGAAGGCTCCATGACCTTATAATTCTTGCATTCTGCATGCTTGCAACAGACATCATGTGGATAATGCCAAGCTCTGCTGCCAGTGTGAGCTGTACCTGAACCACCTCAGCTGCAGCAGTCTCTGAGTGCCTTACCAGTTGAAAAGGGAAAATAAATCCTAAGGAAATGACTCCCACTGTGGTCCTGGGTAGGAAGAGTGCACTGGGGATCTCGCTCTTTTGTGTGTGTGTGTGTGGGGGGGGGAACGATAACTAGAAAGAATTTTTTTTAATTGGGGCATTGTAATTATACATTTTGTTAAAGTTCAGGATGAGAGAGGCATATATGCATACAGTACTCACTGAGCCCTCCCCCAGTTCCCACCCCACTCCCACCTTCCTGTGCTCAGCATAGTGATTGGCTTTGATGAGTTTATGTAAGTACATCATGACCATTGAGCTGTTTCTCTCTTCAAGCCTTTCTCCTCCTTCCATCTTCCGCAGTAGACCCCCTTCATCACTCAACTAAGGTTTCTCCTCCTTTGTCTGGATTCCCTCCTACATCCCAATTTCTCTCTAGCTTCTGCATATGAAGGAGAACATCTCACCTTTCAATTTTTGTTACTGAGTAATCTCACTTAGCACAATATTCTCCAGTTCCATCCATTTCCTTGCAAATGATATAATTTTGTACTTCTTTATGGATGAGTAGGATTCCATTGGGTATATATATTCCATAGTTTTGTAATCCATCTGTTGACGGACATCATGTCTGGTTCCATAGTTTGGCAACTGTGAATTGTGCAGCTTTTTTAAATCTTTCTGCTCTGTTCCTCTTAGGTCCTGATTCTCACTATAAATTTAGATCAAAGCAGCCAGTAACACCTAGGCTGTTTTCAAGTGTTTTGCAACCTTGAAAGTACCCCTGCCAGATAAAGTATCCCCATTACCTTTAAGTCTGGCCTCCCACAGACTCTAGGCATGGACAAAATGCAACCAAATTCTTGGCCATGGTACAAGAATTGTTTCTAGTCCAATTTCTGATAAATCTCTAATTTCTTTCTGAAACCTCATCAATAATGCATTTCCACTGTCTCCATTCCTAGCAACATTCTGGTCTTCTGATCCCTCCCCAGAATCTCTCCATAAGCTCTACCTGCAACATTCTAGGCCTTCTCTAGATGGCTTTGTGAAACCTTTCCAAACCCCTCCTACAAACCAATCACAAAGGCTTTGCCTCATCATTTCAGGTATAACCCAAACTGCCCAAATTCCTATTATCAATTTCATGTGTTAAGCAGATTTCTATTATTATAATTGTAGGGGAAGCTCACACAAAAGGGACCTGGGCTCTTTAGTTCTAGACGAGAGCTCTCACCCATGACACCAAAGGAGTTGGTTGGCCGGCAAGGGACTTCAGCCCTCATGAAGAGCCTATCTGTCTCCTTTGCTTTAACCGCAGCGCGTGATCAGTGCCCTGACTGGCTGGGACCCCAAGTTCCTCTTCTTGCTGCTATCTATAAAAAGCCTTCTTGCTTCTTTAATAAATGAGATTGTACCACGAGTCTGTCTCCCACCTGGTGTTGTTGGCTTTTGGCTGGTCCGCCTTCCTCTCACCCCGGGGGAACTGGCAGGGACCCCATAGTGTGGCTGGGGAAAGGAACGTTCCTGGAGACCCCCGAGGTTGGCCCTGAAGCGGGGCCCAGCAATAATAACAAATACTTGAGATAGTCAACTTCTAAAGAGAAAGGTTTATTTCGACTCATGGATTTGGAGGTTGCAGTCCATGATCAGGCAGACCCATTACTTTGGGCCTCCGGAGTGAGTGCTAGATGGCAAAGGTGGGGGGAGTGTGGGGATGCAGACTGCCCAATGGATGGCTAAGAAGTGAGAGATAGAGGAAGAAGAAAGGCTGGGGTCCTACGATCCCCTTTGAGGGCATGCCTCCCCAATGACCTGAAGACATCCCACTTGAGCCCACTTATTTAGGGTTCTGCCACCTTCGTACAGAGCCACCCTGGGAACCAAGCATTTAACACATGGGCCTTTGGGGAACATTTAAAATACAAACC
>PVLC010037940.1:0-15960 GCA_004027655.1 Graphiurus murinus
AGACCTAAGTTTCTTTGGTTTAGTGGCTAAGCTTGCAAAGTCCATTTCCTGATGTTTGTAAAAAGGTTAATGACTATCTCTGAGGCAAGCTGAGGCATTGTCTTTTTCAGCTAACATTGAGGAATCACAATCTGTCCAGCCATCTTGTGTTTCTAAGAAATTTTCCTTTATAATTAATGTGAAAGCAAAACCCAAAGCACTCCAAATTTCCAGAATAACATAATGCAAAGTGGGATGTGCTATGCATGCCTTCTTTTGGAATCATCTGACTTGCAGGGTTCCAGCGGACCGAGCCTTGCTCAAGATCCAGCTATTAAGGTGACATTGCAGCCCTGGGTTCATTCCCCAGCACTACCTGCCTCAAAAAAGAAAGAGAATACATCCATATTATTATTCCATTCAAGTGCATGTGAATTTTTGCTCTCCTACCTAAATTAGTTAACATGCAAAAAATCTATAAACTACAGAGAACATATAAGGCTTATAAGGTTTTCTCTGGAGTTGAGTGTCTGATAATATCAATTTATAAGAATATAGCTAAAAGGGTTCCACATCTTCCAGATTAAACAGGTTTGCATGCAAAATGAACTTTTTGATATACATTAGGTTTCTTTTCCAGATTATTTTCCCAGTATGAGTTCTCACACATTTAACTGCATGTATGGGTTCTCACATGCTATACAACTCACGTATGTTAACACACAATCTATAAACTATAGAGAACATATAAGGCTTATAAGGTTTTCTCTGTAGTTGGGTGTCTGATAATATCAATTTATAAGACTATAGCTAGCCGGACATGGTGGCACATGCTTGTAATCCCAGCATTTGGGAGGCTGAGACCGGAGGATCCGGATTTGCGGCCAGCCTCAGCTACCTAGTGAGGCACTCCGCAACTTAGTGAGACCCTGTTTCAAAATAAAGAATGAAAAATAGGGCTGGGGTATAGCTTGGAGGTAGAATGTCTCTGAGTTCAATCCCCAGTACTGCAAAAAATAAATAAATAAAAGAATATAGCTAAAAGTGTTCCATATCTTCCAGATTAAACACAGGTTTGTATGCAAAATGAACTTTTTGACATACATTTTCTTTTCCAGATTGTTTCCCCAAACTAATTTTTCCCAGTATGAGTTCTCACACATTTAACTGCATATATGGGTTCTCACATGTTATACAACTCACGTATGTTAACACACACTGATGGGTTTAATACATGGATAGGGTTTCTTTAGTATGAACTATTTGATGATTAAGTGAAACAAGTTATAAGGTAAAGGCTTCATGACATTACAAATCAAAGGCTTTGTCTTCAAAATGCATTCATTGGTTAATAAGGCATCTAAAGGTCATAATACACTCATTGCATTAAGATTTATATATACTAGAGGGTTCTGCATTTGGTTAGTGGATAAATTATCTGGTAAGTTTTTTTCACACCAATTACACATACAGGCTATTTCTCCAGTATAAATAGTATCTAATGAGGGAATCTTTAATGGAAGAATTCCCTATGCTATTTGCAATCAAAGGACTTCTTATTTTCTAATGGAAAATGAGCTATGTAGCTCCAGGGTTTCCCACTTTTACTATATTCATGGGTTTGTAAAGGGTTGAATATTACCACCACCAACCCCAAAACAGAGAAAATCCATGTCCACCCAGACCCTCAGAATGTAAAATTATTTATATAAAATTATTCCCTACGTGTGCTTCCTGTGTGAATGCTTTCCAAGCAGATCAGCAAGGGCTGAGGCTGTGGGGGATAATTTTGAGATCCCCCATTCAGTAACACTACCTCATCAGAGGCCAACTAAAGTGTGAGTATTCACAAGGACTAGAACAAAGAGTATAATTCATAAGCCAATTCCACTAAGAAAAACTGACTGTTAGTACTTGGTACTATGAAGACAATGAGCACATTTTTTGTTTTATTTATTTTTATTATTATTATTTTTTTTTTGTGGTCCTGGGGCTGAACCCAGGTATACGCTACCTCCAAGATACACCTCTAGCCCTTTTTATTTTTTATTTTTTATTTTATTTTTTTATTTATTTTTTTTTTGCAGTACTGGGGGTTGAACTCAGGGGCATTCTACCTCCGAGCTATACCCCCAGCCCTATTTTTTTTTATTCTTTATTTTGAAACCGGGTCTCACTAAGTTGCGGAGTGCCTCACTTAGGTAGCTGAGGCTGGCCGCGAACCCGGATCCTCCGGTCTCAGCCTCCCGAATGCTGGGATTACAAGCGTGCGCCACCACGCCCGGCCCTTTTTATTTTTGAAACAGGGTCTCATTAGGTTTCTGAGAATCTTACTAAGTTGCTGAGCTGTCCTCAAACCTGCAATCCTCCTATCCCAGCCTCCCAAGTACTGAAATTACAGGTGAGCACCACCATGACAGGCAATTTCTTTTTTTTTATTTATTGATTATACCTTTTGTTTGTTGGCTTGGAGAAGAGTTTCTGTTTAGGTGATAAACTCTTATTTTTATTTTATAATCCTATTGCCAATTCACATTTTTCTGTGTATCTTCTTAAGCATTTAATGAAAAGTTGCTACACAGCCCATTACAAAATCATAGTTTATGGATATATTCCCCTATAAAGTGCTGCATGCACTTAAAAAGTCATCACTTTCTGAAGGAATTAATCTTTGGATCTAAAACCCCTAGTGTGTGTGTGTGTGTGTGTGTGTGTGTGTGTGTGTGTGTGTGTTACTGGGGATGTAATCCAGGAGCATTCTACCTCTGAGCTATACCCCCAGCCCTATTTCATTCTTTTATTTTGAAACAGGATCTCATTACTGTGGACCTCACTAAGTTACTGAGGCTAGCCTCAAATCTGTGATCCTTCTATCTCAGCCTCCCAAGTACTGAGATGAAAGGTATTCCTGAACCATGCCCAGCTCAATTCCTTTCTCTTTCCATTTGAAACATCTGGTGTCAAAAGGATGGTAGCCCTTCGCTCACACTGTGATATTATAGCAAACTACCCTGCCCTCTAAGATACCATGGGGCACACTGCTAATATCCATGGGGCCTAGAGGAAGGAGCTTTCATCTTTGTTTCCCCATACATTCCTCATGGAGCTTCTCATTAGAAATCCTGGGGTCTGGATCAACCCTGGGTTGATACAATCAAAGTGATGAAAAGCACAGCTATCAGCCAGGAATCCTGGAGTCAGCAAGTGTCCTTCCCATGGGGGAAGGGGGAGTTGGATATACCCCTTCACACTGTTGTGACAAAACCTCTCAGGCTTGCAATCTATTACCAACTAGAAATGGTCTCTGTGGTTCTGGAAGCGAGCAAGGCTAGGGTGAAGAGCCGAGGGCATCCAGTATGTATTTAGGACTGGCTTCCTCCTCCCCACAGGGGCCTCCTGGTTGTGGCCTCACATTTGAGGGGAAGAAAGCTTGAACCCACTATCCTTATTTCCTTATTTCCCCACCTCCTTTTTTCTTTCATTTTTTTCTTTGGCAGTACTGGGGCTTGAACCCAGGGGCACTCTACCAGTGGGCTCTCCATCCCCAGCCCTTTTATTTAATCTTCACAAATGGTCTTGCTAAGTGTTACTTTTAGTCCTCCTGCCTCAGCTTACCAGGTACCTGGGATTACAGGCTCGTGCCACCATGCCTGGCTTAATAAATGTACTTTGTAAAAACGTGTGTGTAGTGCTGGGCATCAAACTGGTGTCTTGTGCCTGCTAAACAATTGTTCTTTTCTTTTTTGGATTATTTATTTTCCCTAATAATAATCTAGAGCTGGTAGCAGTAAAAGATCTCTGTCATACAATAATGATACTCCCTGCCCTCAAAATAGGGATTGCACTCCACAATTCACACATGCTAGGCAAGCACTCTACCACTGACCTCCATCCCCAGCCTTTAAAATTTTTATCTTGAAGCCAGGCATGGTGGTCCACACTTGTAATCACAGTACTTGGGAGGCTGAGACAGGAGGATTGCAGGTTCGTGACCAGCCTCAGCTACTTAGTGAGGCCCTCTGCAACTTAGTGAGACCCTCTTTCAAAGCAAAGAATAAAAAAATAGGGCTGGGGGTGTAGCTTGGAGGTAAAATGCCCCTGGGTTCAATCCTCAGTACCGCAAAAAAAAAAAATTATCTTGAGACAAGGTCAAACTAACTTGCCGAGATTGTCCTCAAATTGTGATCCTCCTACCTTGGTCTCTTGTGCATCTAGGATTCCATGCTTGCATCATCACACCTGGAAAGATGATCCTTATTCATTATGGAAGTCCAGTAAGACTGGTGGGTTTCTGACTATATGGTACTTTTCTAAGCATAGAGAGTTTGATATGATTTATATTTATTATAAAACTACTAACACAGTGGTAACAAAATAAATTTTAGGGGTATATATGAACTAACATCAGCCTGACCTTTTTCTGTGGTACTGGGGGTCAAATCTAGGGGAATTCTGCCTCTGAGATATATACCAACTTATATTTCATTTTTTCTTTTGAAATTAGGTCTAGCTAATGTACTGAGTTCTCACCTAGAACCTGTGATCTTCCTGTCTTGGGCTCTCAAGTACTGAGATTAAATGTGTATGCCACTTTGCCCAGCTCGGTTTGAGCTTTTTAAAACTCTGTTACTCTTTTAATTTACCAACAGTGTTGTAGATGACTTTATACACCATGTTCTGAAAATCAGTCACATGTACCTCTAAAATTTGTATTGTTATCACTGTGCTAGTAATATTATTGAACCCAGAGACATTCAACATCCAAGCTACATCTTCAGTTCTTTTTTAAAAATTTTTTTACTTGAAAGAGGGTCTGGCTAGGTAGCTGAGAGTCTCATTAAGTTGCTGAGACTGGCCTTGAATCTTCAATCCTCCTGTTTCAGCCTCCTAAGTACTAGGATGACAGGTAAGTGCCACCACAGCTGGCTCTAGTGTTTTAAACTGTAAATCAATAGTTAGATTATCATTATGACCTAATAAAGTGCGGTGTGGGATTTTTCTGAGGGCCTAACTCACTGAGCAGGGAAGAAGGAGAAAGACCAGCTTCCACCAGTCATCCCCATCCTCACACAGCTCATAATGCTCACTCACCATGAGCTGTTGGAAAATGAACTTGAATATCTACCAGGCTCTGATGTGACTTCCCACTCAGAGACTGGTAATCTGTTATCATTGCATATACAACGTCCCCTGAAAGCTCATGGATGCATGTTCAGAGCTGATGTGATTACATCCTGAAGGTTGTAGTCTCATCAGTGGATAAATCCATCGTAATGGATTCACTGAGTGGTGACCTAGGCAGGTCGGGTGGATGGAGAAGGTGGGTCCCTAGGAGTGTTGTCTTAGAGACTGTGCTTTTGTCTTTCAATCTCTTGCCTGCTCATTCTCTTGCTTCTGACCTCTGTGCTAAGATAGCAGAGTCCTTGCTCTCTCCCTAACTCTAGCTGCCATGCCCTGAGATCCACGAACCCTGGCTTCACATGAACCGAACCCTGAAATCTCCAAAAACCATGAGCAAATAAACTTTCCTTCCTCTAAGTGTGGTCAAGCTTTTCAGATTAGAGCAGTGGGAATGTTGATGGACATAGTCTTTTCTCCATATCCCTTCCTTTATCATTTTGACATTCTGTCTTTGAGGAGGCAAAGATTGTGGATACAAAGCCCATGAATGAACAGGAGTGCATGAAAAGCTCCTCTCCTCATTTAGCACATGCTGCATAAGGGAGAGAACAATTGGTTCACTAAGATGCTCAGCAATTGGGTGAACTGACAAATGAGGGATGGAGAAACCAGATTAACTCATGTCCACTAGTGCTCACATATGAGACAGAACAGGGCTCAGTCAGCAGAAAATAAAAAGCCTTCCCACTGGACATTCCTCCGATGGCCCTAATACCCTATAACACATCGGGGTGTCTCTCTTTCCTGAAAGCCACTGCCCATTTCAACTGGGACACAGAAGGAGCATCCAGGGGAGAGGAGGAGCAGGAGCAAGAGAAAGGCAGATGGTGGATGGGCTCCATGGAACCTTCACATCATCCTCCCTTCCCCTCCACAGCCTTCCTACACCTCGCTCTCAGAGCCCCAACCTTCACCATCAGACCATCACAAGGAGCCTGACATAGATTTTCTGTGACAAGTGCAGCATTTGGCAACTCCACAGAAAGTCTGGGAGTGGGGGGGAGGCTCATAGACACACACAGCCCACATGCTCTGCCCTGGGTGACCCTTGGCAAACACAAAGGGGGAAGGATCAAGACTCAACATTGTATGGCCTTGGACTAACCCCAAGTCCGCAGCATCCTAGGAGTGGTGCTGTCGCTGTCCGCGGTGCTGAAATCCAGACAGAGATAGAGGCATGGTCTCTGTCCGTGGTGCTGAAGGCCAAACTCGGAACTGGAGAGGAAGTGTGTGAAGACAGCAGGTCAGAGCTGAGGGCTTCAGGAGCTCATTTCTCCCAGGGCCTACTTTCTGTTGTCTTATTTGGGGTACTTTGGACTAAACCTCAGGGTGTTCTACCTCTGAGATACATCCCTAAGCCCCTTTTTTATTTATTTTGAAACAGGATCTTCCAAAGTTGATAAGGCTGGCCTCAAACCTGTGATGCTCCTGCCTCAGGCTCCAATGTACTGGGATTACAGGCATGCACCACCATGCCCAGCTCCCAGGTACCTTCATAAACATGGGGTCTGATACCAGGCAACTTGGTAAGTATCTGTAAAGGAACACTTGGTGGGTTTTGAGCGGGGCTTTAGTTCTTATTTTCATAGAGAAGCCAGAAGGAATAACCTGCTGTCTTTGCACATAAAATAAGGCTTGAGGTGTATCTCAGAGGTAGAACCCCCTGGGTTCAATCCCCAGCACCAAAAAATAAAAATAAAAAATAAAAACGGCTGAGAGTGTAGTTCCAAGCTAGAATGTCCCTAGGTTCAACCCCCACCACCTCCCCACACACATACAAAGATGGAAATCCTGATGTTGGTGACAATGTGGATGAACCTGGAAATCACCATGCTAAGTGAAATAAGCTCAGCACGGAGGGCGAGATGCTGCAGGCCCAGGCTTGTATGTGGAGTTCAAAGCAGTCAGATTCCAGAAACAGAATAATATGCCGGCTCCAGGACTCGGGCATCAAGGAAATGGGGAGATACAGGCCAAAGGGTACAAATTTCAACTGTGCAGGATGACTAAGTTCTAGAGACCTTCTGTATGGCACGATGGTAACTAGTTCCAAGGGGACTAAAAGGAATGCAGCTAGCCCACTGACCCTGATCAGTATGTGCGGGCCTTGGAGGTTACTCAACTCTTTGTATGACCTGACTTGGAGACAGGCTCTTAGATCAGAACCTGAATTCACTGGAAAAAGAGCATGTATACAAAAAGCTAGGGAAGTGGGTGATGATTATTATAATTCTCAACATCTCTCCATGTGAGAGGGCCAAATGGTCTCAATGGGAAAACAGACTGTCCCACCAGAGGGTCCCCAGTGGGACCCTGAGGATATGAGGCATTATCAGGAAAGACCCGTTTTCTGTATTGTATACTAGAGGACTAAGAAGGGCAAAAAATTAAGCCCCTCAATTATGGCTTATTGGTAGATACACATCTGAGTCCAAATGAATCCCCAATGGCTTTCCTTGAAAGACTAAAGGAGGCTATGGTAAAATTCATCATCCTGATTCCAAAATCGATAGAAGTGGAGGCCATCCTCAGAAACAAATTCTTAACTCGATCTGTACCAGATATAGAGAAAACTCCAAAAACTAGTGTCAGATACATACAAGTCCAATTTGGAACCATTACTGCAGGCTGCTAATTTGATCTATTACAATAGAGACGATGTCATGGGGAAATTCTGGCTGCCCTGTTTATAAGTGCTAATACCATGAGAACCCAGGCTCCAGTCTGTTATTGGTGTGGGAAGCCAGGGCATTTCCAGCATGAATGCCCCAACAAGAAGGCCATAAATGCTCTCCAAAACCCTGCCCACAGTGTAAGGGGGACCACTGGAAGTCTGAGTGCCCCCAGGCTCAGAGGGGCCTGGGGTGCCCAGATCCAGGTTCCCAGTGATGGGTCCCAGGGCCATTCCTCCAGGCTCCCACCACCTAGGTTAAGACTGAAGAGCCTAGGGTAACCCTTATGGTAAGTCATAGATTGTCAGGTTTCTCACAGACAGACATCAGGTTCTCTGCATTGCCTTTTTCTCCTGGCCCAAGATCCTCTGGTAGAGTCCAGGGCCATAACAGGTCAGCCCCTAGACCATTTCTTCATTCAAGATTTAGCCTGCTCCTGGGATGACCTTCATTTCTCTCATTCTTTGTTAGTAATACCAGACCCCAGGCCCACTGCTGGGAATAGATACAATGTCAAAAGCCAGGTAGGATTAATTCTCCCTTCAGAGTCACCTGGGTGCTCCCTCTAGTAGAGACAGACATCAATTCAGAAGTGTGGTCAAATGGCAGGAAAGTGGGACGGGTTCTTTCTGCCAATCTCATCCTTATCAAGCTAAAGGACCCCTCCGCCTTCCCCTGACAAAAGCTATACCCTGTTAGACCAGAGATAAGGGAAGGGCTGTTGCCCATCATAAACCACCTAAGCCTAGGTTTATTGATAGAATGTGTCAGCCCTTATAACACTCCTATCATAGATGTAAGGAAAGGAAAAGATAATTGGTGCTTGATGCAAGGTCTCAGGCTTATTAATGAGGCAGTGGTCCCGCTTCATCTAGTGGTCCCTGATCCTTATACGTTACTAACACAGATTATCTACAGGACTCAGTGCTACTAAGTGTCAGATTTAAAAGATGTATTCTATGCATTCTCCTCCACTCAGACAGCCAATTTTTTTGTCTTTGAGGACCCCAGGGGAAGGGGACAGCAATTAACTTGGATGATGCTGCCATCGGGGTTTAGAGACAGCCCACATATTAAGGACTTAGAGGGACCACTACTTCAATATGTAGGTGATCTTTTACTGGCCTGTCCCTCTTTGAAGGACTGTGAAGAGGAAACGAGATCCCCCCCTTAACTTCCTGGCTGAGTCTACAGTTTCAAAAGAGAGGGCTCAGCAATGTGAGGCTCAGGTCATTTGGGAATAATACTAAAAGGGGACTCTTGTTCTTGGAGCCAGCAAGAGTACATATGGCCCATTCTTGGTTTCTCTCACCCTAGCACCCTGCAGTAGCTTAAGGAATTCTTGAGAGCTGCAGGTTACTCCCACATATTGAGGTTATGCTATGCCAAAATAGCACGACCCTTATACAAACTTCTTAAGGAATGTCAGGAAGGTTCTAAACTCCCGGAGTGCCCCCCTGAAGCAGAGTAGGCATTTACGAGTTTTAAACAGGCTTTAAGTGAAGCACCTGCTCACTCTTGGGGTTACCCACACAAGATAAGTTCACATTATATATCTCTGAAAAGGGGGGGTGGCTTTAGGAGTCCTGACTCAAGGGAAAAACTCACCAGCCAGCAGCTTACCTTAGCAAAGAGCTTGACCTCGTGGCCCATGGTTGACCCGTCAGCCTTAGGGAGATAGTCACAGTACGTGTCTTAATTCCTGAGGCCCAGAAACTAACATTGGGCTGGCCTCTCACAGTACAAACTCCTCATGATATCTGGAGGTTATTAGAGACCAAAGGACACCTATGGCTCTCAGACAACTGCATACTTAAATGAGGGGGTATTGGCTCAGTGGTACAGTGGGTTCAAGGCCAGCCTCAACAACTTAGCAAGAACTTATTTCTAAATGAAAAATACAATGGGCTAGGGATGTAGCTTGGTGGTATAAGGCCTCTGTGTTCAATATCTAGTAGCAAAAAACAGAAAAATAAAAAAAGAGAAAATAATATGTGTACGTAACATTGTATGAGATTTTACTATTGTGTAGGTCAGGGTAATAGACCCTTGGTATCTTAAGAAGAGTATATGGCAACCAGGTGATGATTGAGAAAATCGTATTCCTTATTATTTATTATTTTATTTTTGAAAATCCAAGTATGCCACCCCATTCTCTTGACATTCAGAGTTGGATATTTTAGTTCAGAGGAGGGAAACTGGAGTGTTGCTGGGACCATAGATGTAGCTGATACCATGAGCTGCTGTTGGCCGGTAACCATGGTGACCCTGTGGCTTTGGTGTCTCCCCAGGCTGCTCTGGAGTCCCAGCAAAGACTTGAGGAGAGGCAGAGTGGCCTGGCGTCTCCTGCAGCCAACAGGAAAGTGGCATCTGTGTGCAGGGGCTCTGCCCCCTTGAGAAAGGCTTTGCCCTCTTTGCTCCTGCTGTCAGAAGGCCAGGGAACAGGGAGAAGACTCCACCCCTCCTCCAGCAGATCCACAGCATCATATCATCCATCAGGCAGGCCCAGGCTGCAGGCTCAGGCTGCAGGCCCTGTGGATGAGATGCACACACTGCAGGAAAGTAGGTTCAGCAGCAAAGGAGACCACCGAGCTGTCCCTCAGGCAAGCTGAGGAGGGGTACCTGCAGCTGGAGCAGCTGTGGATGCTGTGTGAGGGGGAGCGGATGCAATTCCAGGTGGTATCTCTTCATTCGCAGGCTCGGTCCCTGGACTCTTAGAAGTTGTGCCCTTCCGGCTGGAGCCTGGCCAGGCAGAAAGGGGCCAACTGAGCAGTAGTGAGCAAGAGGCTGGGGGAAGGAGGTGGGGTAGGGAGGGATGCACACATGTGAAGGGCGGGCTCTGCTATTCTGGGTTGTGTACTTTGAGGTCTGTCCACTATAGTCGAATATACAATGGGAACCAGAATAGAAAGAGCCAACACTCGTTTGTTGGTTTTCCTGCCTTTTTTTAAATTGGGAGTTTTCCCCTTTCAAAGGGACTTCATGTTTTTATTACTGAGATAGAACTCAGTGCAGCTCTGTTGGGCCAGGTCAGAAGTGGCTGCCGTGACCACCGTGGTCCACTTGCTGCTGCCCGGTCTTGGTCATCATGCAGTGTTAGTGTTAGAGCCTTGTACAGGGCCCTTCCTTCAGCCAAGAGAGATAGGACAGATTCCACTGAGCTGTCCTCTGCTCTGGCAGAAGTCTGTTCCCATTAGGCTGAGGGTTCCCTGTCACCAGCAGCTTCCCATGCCCTGGCCAGAGCCTCCTTCCTGCCCCTGCAGTGGAGGGGTGGTGCTGCCTTGAGGGGAGCCCAGCACCTCCTGATGGGGAGGTGGCAGGGGATGTTTTGCCTGCAACTATTTCCTTCACAGTTTAACCCATTATGTCCCATCGTCTTGTATAAAGGATCCCTACAAGAACCTATAACATTTTACAGAAGAGAGCTGGGCATGGTGGCATATTCCTGTAGTTCCAGTACCTAGGAAGCCAAGAGGAGACTCACAGGCTTTAGGCCAGCTTCAGCAACTTAGTAAGACCATTTTAGCATAAAAAATAACAAGGTCTGGGGTATAGCTTGGAGGTAGAACACCCCTGGGATCAATCCCCGGTAAGAATAAGAACAAAAATGATTCATAGGACACCTGTAAAATTGCTCCTTTAAGTTTTTATTGGTGCCCTAAATATAGGAGAATGGGACATATTGGGTTAAGGAAGTAAAGCTCTGATGAGGGTGGTCCCTAGGGAAACCTCCTGGGAGCTTTGGGGAATTACTCTGATCTGGGCCCAGTGTGTAATCAGAAATTGGTGGTCAGGAAGCTTCCATGGAACCTCATCAAAAGAGAAGCTCCCCCAAGTCAGAAGGTAAAATAACTTCCAAGGCCATTTGATCAGCCTTCTTCCCTTTTGGTTCATCCTGACCTGGAGATCTGGTGAGATATTTTCTTACCAATTTTAGTATAAAGACATTGAAATGAGCCAGGCATGTGATGCAGGCCTATAATTCTAGTACTTGGGAGATTCAAGAATGGCCAGTGTGGTCCTCCCTGATTTGTCTCTCATTTCTCTGAGCTTTCCTTATAAGAATGTCTCTCTTCTAACTATCTGGTGATTTCAGTTAAGACTCAATGTATTCCTTCCCTGAAACAGCCCAGGAAGCAATCTGTAAGTTACCAAGAACATCAAGCAATTCACATGAAATGTTCTTAAAGACTTTCTCAAAAGCCACTGCATATACTACATCAAACTAAAGTCAGATCCCTCAGGTTTCACTGAGTTCTCCAATGGCCGTATTCTTCCATTCAATTCTCCCGTGGCCATCTTCTGTAAGGGAGACAAGACAAGAGCTAGAACTCTACACCCTCAGCTGAATTTCTCCCAGAATTCTTGCAGACACGGATTGGATTTCAGAGACGGGTTGACAGCAGAGAAGAGTGGGCCCACGACTTCAAGTTCTTACCTCATGTGAACAGTCGCCTTTCCCACAGTCCTTCAGGGCAAACAGCTCCACCTCATCTGTGGACCAGCAAGCTCTTGGTGTGGCGTTGGCGGATCTCCCTAGCACAGGTCATGGTTGTATGTGGAAGAGATGCTGGGACTCGGGGATCAAATGAAGCTGGCTTTCCCCTCACATCCGTTGTGTTCTCCTCAGTCTCATACACTAAGGACTTAAGAGTCATTGTACTTGCAGCTCAGCATGTCTTTGCTGTTCAGATACTAACATGTACCTCTGGGGCCTGGGGTAGGTTGGACAATGAGAAGTTGGTCACAGACACAGACTGGAGTAGCAGGGTGTGCTTGTCCTATGACAATGACTACCAGTTCAAGGGTCATTCATGTGCATGCACTACTCTGGGCTTTGTATCTTTCAATTATTTTGTGTGTGTGGCACTGGGGATTGAACCCAAGGGCATTCTACTTCTGAGATTTTATTTTTATCTCTAAGTTGAAGGCCTTACCAAATTGTTCAGGCTGTCCCTGAACCTGCAATCCTCCTTTCTCAGCCTCCTTTCTCAGTAGTGCAATTACAGGCAATTTAGTGAGACTGTTTTTTGTTTTGTTTTCTTTTCTTCTGGTACTGGAGATGGAAACCAGGGCATTCTACCTCAAAGCTATACCCCCCAGCTCTATTTTATTCTTTTATTTTCAAACAGGGTCTCACGAAGTACAGAGAGCCTAAGTTGCTAAGACTGGCCATAAACCTGAAATCCTCCTATCTCAGCCTCCCAAGTACTAGGATTACAAGCCTGAACACCCGGCTGAGACTCTGTTACAAAATTTTAAAAAATAAGCACAAGGTGTAGCTCAGAAGTAGAATGTCCCTGGGTTCAAACCCCAGAGAGGGACTGTGGGCCATCTCAAGAGTGAGAGAGGCTTTGGGGGTTCTGAAGATCTTTTAAATGAAAACTTGGTGAGGATGGGGATGAAAAAACCCCACAAAGCTTGCCAAGCCATGACATGATGGGGACTACAGCCTGTGAGAGACTGAGCCAGTGGACCCAGAGGAGCCATTCCAGGTCCTGAGATGCAGAAACTGCTGGTTAGTATTTGTTGTTTCCAGCTGCTAAATTTGTTTCTTTCTTTGTGGTACTGGGGGTTAAACCCAGGGTCACTCTACTCCTGAGCTATACCCTCAGCCCTATTATATTGCTTTGAAACAGGGTCTCCCTAGGTTTCTGAGAGACTCACTACTTGCTGAGCCTGTCCTCAAACCTGCTATCCACCTCTCTCAGCCTCTTAAGTACAGGAGTTACAGGCCTGCACTACCATGCCTGGCTTCAAGCTGCTAAGTTTTAAGGTAATTTTTTCTTTCTTTCTTTCTTTTTTTTTTTTTTTTTTTTTTGGTACTGGGAATATTAAACCCAGGGGCATTCTACTTCTGAAATACACCTCCAGTCTTATTTTTTATTCTTTATTTTGAAACAGGGTCTCACTAAATTGCGGAGGGCCTCACTAAGTAGCTGAGGTTGGTCCTCCGGTCTCAGCCTCCCAAGAATTGGGATTACAAGCATGAGCCACCATGCCTGGCTCTTAAGATAATTCTTTACACATCAACAATTGATAAACTTGGGACATATGTATCACTACTATAGACACAGAAGTTACCTTGAGCAAAGGGCTTCAGTTCCTCTTCTTCAAATGGCAAGAACCTTCCCCACTTCACAGTGAAACTGCAATGTCTCTAATGAAGGCATCTGTTCACAAAGAAAAATGAGCTCGATTTAAACTCAACCCAGAAAATTTTAACAGACACAAACTGATTTACCAAGATCTTGAAAGAGGATTTTCAATGAAATTTCTTATAACTTTAAATTTTCCTAACATCAAGTGCATTTCAAACTTGCACAAACAAAAGATACATTCAAAATTGGGGAGAAACCACACTTGCTTTTAATTGAGAACTTCACACCGTTTCTTTTCTTGTCTGATGCTCTGGCAACTTAGGTCGCAACCTCTCAAGAACATGGCGTTGGACCAGACATGAGAGCCAAAACAGCTAAAACCAGCCTTTCCTTAGAAAGGGCCTGGGAGTCGGACAGTCGAAATCTCCACCTTTTAAACGTAGAAAACCTGGCATGGAGCCACATAGCAAACATGGAAACCAAGGCGTATCAGGAACGAAGTACAATAGACCTCTCTTATAGTCAAGGGCAAGATGGTTCTCAGGACACCCAGATCAGACCACTAGCCTCTTCTGTTAGGAATGGCCCCACTCCAGCGCTGCAGAAGGAAGAGATTTTTGCTTCTATTTCCCAAAGAAGAATAAAATCTACTAAAAGGGTTACAATGGATCAGAATAAATCAGATCACAAGAAACATTCCTGGATGATAAATTTTGGAAGCTGAGACTATTCAGCACATTATGTCAAAGTGGCAAAATTCTGGAAAATCAAGAAAATTCAAAAGTGGCAGCTGCATTCACTGAAAGTTTATGTAGGATGCAATACCAACAAATCCCCATTATTTTTTCAGTGAATATGGAAAGGAGCAAGACCCCTGATCATCAAAATAGGTTATTTTGTACGATCATCAAAATAAGTTATTTTGTACATTACAGTGCACAGGACAGAGGGAAAGACATTTTCTCGAAGGTGATTTAAAGGCTTTCTGCAAAAGGTCCGTGTCACTCTGCAAGAAAGGACTGGAGCCCAGGGCTCGGGCCTTTATCAGCTTGACCTCTCCCCTTCTTTGGTGGCAGCGGTCTCAGTGAATGCTGCTTCCTCTACATGTTCTGCTGGATGCTTCTCCTGGTCCTCCTCGACTTGTGGATAGAAGTCAGGTATTTCTACGTGTATTCCTGCATGGCACAAAACTGGTCACCACAGTCTGATCCTTTGATTTCCTCTGCTTTAGTGGAAGCAGGAAAAGGCCAGCTTGAATTGTTCCCCACAGAGGCCGCTGGCCATTCCAAGAATGGGCAGTTCCAGTTAATGTCTCCATTTGGCAGGATCAACCCTGGAACAGGAAGATAGGCAAGGAAATGTGAGAGATGTTCTCTAAGCCGGGCGTGGTGGCCCAGATCTGTGATCCTAGTACTGGAAAAACCCAGCTGCCACAGAGCCTAGCGGGTACTCTCCTGTGGACCTACCTCTGGATTCGGATCAGAGTAAACACCTGGTAGACACGCAGCATTCCTTGGCAAGATGGACAGAAGTGGCCATTGAGATCATTCTCCATGTGGTAGACTGGTCTATGCTGTAAGCCACCTTAGAACCACAAAAATAAAATAAAATAAAATAAACTGCCATTCACATCACATATGTCGGTCCTTCACTCCAGACATGACACTGTGCTGGTATGTAAAGTCCTGGGTTGAATTCCTTTTCATCTTAGAAAACTTCAGGGATCCACAGTCTTTGTGTGTGTGTGTGTGTGTGTGTGTGTGTGTGTGTGTGTGTGAGAGAGAGAGAGAGAGAGAGAGAGAGAGAGAGAGAGAGAGAGAGAGAGAACACCCAGGGGCATTCTACCTCTAGCTCAAGCTACACCCTCCAGCACTATTTTTTATTCTTTATTTTGAAACAGGGTCTCATTAAGTTGCAGAGGGCCTCAATAAGCAGCTGAGACTGGAAAAAAACCTGTGATACTCCTGTCTCAGCTTCCAAAGTATGAGAAATCCTTTTGATAGCCTAGCCTTCTGCAATATGAACTA
>PVLC010037941.1:0-15151 GCA_004027655.1 Graphiurus murinus
TTCTAGAAATAATTATTCAAATAAATAATTTTGTAAGTTTGAACTTATGGTTCTATCAAATTACATACATATGCTTTAACTTTATAGTGAATATGTTTGCCATGTCCTTGAATCCATGTTCTATACTCTTTGCAGTACCCACTCAACCTTATAAATAGTATGATTTGGTTTTGTTGTTTTGTTTTATTAGTTTTATTGGCTGGTTGGTTGGTACTAGGGATTGAACCAAGGGGCATTCTACCACTGAGCTACACCATTTTCGTGCTATACCATTTTTGTTTCTTAAGTAGGGTCTCACTAAGTTGCTGAGAGTCCCTCTAAGTTGCTGAGGTTGGCTTGGAACCTGCAATCCTTCTGTCTCAGCCTCCCAAGGACTGAAATTACATGCATATGCCACCACACCCAGCTTTTCCCCTTGCTTTGATTCCAAATCTCGTTTAGATTTTGAGTATGCAAATTTTCAAACATACACAAAAAAGAAAATTGTGTAGTCAAATTACCCTCGAACTTTAACATAATCTAATAGTCTTAAATAAAGCAACAGTTTGTTTTCCAGACAACTCTACGTCAGTTCATGTAAGGCTGCCCTCTAAACTCTAGACAAGGCTCTACAAAAACAAAACAAAACAACAACAAAAACACAAAAAACAAACAAAAAAAACCAACTCAACAATTCAACAACAGGGTAACCTCAAAACAAATTACCTTTAGGAAGTTAAAAGCCAAACCACATATATGTGAGCCCTGCACTGCAGCTCTCAAGGCAGGACAGGCCTTACAATTAGGTATCTTGTTTACAAAATAAAGCAGCAGAATGAAAGTTAAAAGCAGAAAAGGACACGTGTGGTTAACACCTCCTGAGTGCTACTGTGCACCCAGACTGTGACATGTCCTAAGTGCTGCACAGAGGCCGATAAGGCACAATTTTGCCATCAAGGAACTCACACATTTGTAGGGAATTAAAAGCTACCTAATTACTAGGAAAAAATAATTTGATAAACCAGAAAAAAATCTCTACAACAGTATTGAAGCACTTACTTACATCCTATATGCTTTATTTTTTTCTTTCAGTCCACGTAATGATTTTCCTCAATTTCAAATTGCTGAGAGACATATTAATGATAATAAATGTGTAGTTGGGTGGAAAATTCCAACTTTGCAGCACTTAGCTATCAACAAACTCCCAAAGACCTCATGCAGTCCATATGTTTCTGGTGATCTTATTATTTCTGTTGTAGCCCATGGGAAATCTTGGCAAGCTAGCACGTGAAAGAGCATAAGCTTCTTTTTAGTTGACTCACCTGCAGCCAAGTTTCCTACACATTGTCTTTTGGCTTATCCTTTTAGTATCACAGTTCTCTCTGACCTGATATTAGCTGCCTAGATTAAAAGGTAATTGAGCTGGTGGGAGGGAAGGGAGAGATGCCGTGCTAAAATGAAGTGGAATCATGGAACTCACTCCACAGGTTCTTTGGAAAGCTGCACTTTGATGGGGTGGAAATGAGATGAAGGAGTAGGCTTGAAGGAGAGCTTGACTTTGTGAGAGCCACTACACAGACCCAGGTGTGGTATATGTTCATCTGATGTGTGTGTGTGTGGGGGGGTAAACAAAGTAAGAGAACTCTCCTCCTTTCCTCCTTCTTCTTCCTCTTCCCCTTCCTCCTTCATTGCCACCACCTCCCAAGCTCCTTTATTTATTTACTTATTTATTTATTTATTTATTTATTTATTTATTTATTTTTCAGTACTGGGTATTGAACTCAAGGGCATTTTACCTCCTAGCTATTCCCCCCTATTTTTTATTCTTAATTTTTTTTGAAACAGGGTCTCACTAAGTTGCAGAGGGCCTCACTAGGTAGCTGAGGCTGGCCGAGAACCCAGATCCTCAGGTCTCAGCCTCCCAAATGCTGGGATTACAAGCATGGGCCACCATGCCCGGCCCAAGCTCCTTTTTTTTCCCTAAAACCAAAAGATTTCTGTCAGCCATGCATGGTGGCAGACACTTATAATCCCAATGCTTGGGAGGCTGACACAAGAATACCTCAGGTTCAAGACCAGCCGCAGCAATGTAGCAAGACTTTCAGCAACCTAGTGAGACCTCGTTACAACACAAAACAATTTAAAAAGGGTTGAATATATAGTTTGGAGATAAAATGCCTCTTGGTTTTATCATTGGTACTCTTCCCTGCCCCCCCTACACACACACACACACACACACACACACACACACACACACACACATATACACACACAAAAGCCAAGAAACAGCTTGAGAAAGCCAAGAGACATCATCTTCAGACTGTAGCCACAGGCAGCTTATTAGAAAGTATTCCTAAAAAGAGACATTTGGCAGTCTCCATTGTAAATTAATCACATTCATGTTTTAAACACAACACAAAACCAGAGGTATGATCTTAGTGTATAAGAACCCTCAAAGCTGGGCGTGGTGGCGCACGCTTGTAATCCCAGCATTCGGGATGCTGAGACCGGAGGATCCGGGTTCGCGGCCAGCCTCAGCTATCTAGTGAGGCACTCTGCAACTTAGTGAGACCCGGTTTCAAAATAAAGTAAAAAATAGGGCTGGGGGTATAGCTTGGAGGTAGAATGCCCCTGAGTTCAATGCCCAGTACCGCAAAAAAAAAAAAAAAAGAACCCTCATAAAGTTATTAGGATGAAAGTACACCCAGTATTGAATCATAAATATGAAGGCAACTCAAACCAGGCTATGCTCATTTGGCCATTTCACAATATCTTTACCCTTCCTGTTAGAAATTTTTATTTCTAATTTAGGAATAAATTAGATTACAAAGAATAAGGAATGTATAACTATGCCTTAAATTAAATAGAAAATAAAACTATAAATTTGTGTGTATTATTTTGGCATTTTTACCTTGGTTTTAAAATATCTTTAAAAGACTGTTTATGGTTGTATAATAACAATGAGAAAAATTCAAGATTCTTAAATAGATCTGAGAAATCATGAATATTGTTGTAGTTGGAAGTCAAATTTCAAGGGATTTATAACTCTATGTTAACTATCATCAACATAGTAGTCACTGAAAGATACTCTTTGATCTATAAATCTTTACAAAAATATTCATCGTTGAATCTCCAGATGTCTACAGTATTGAATCATGCCAAGAAGTTACAATAGAATTAGCAAATATTCAGTCATGTGTTGCTTAATGACAGGAAAACATTCAGAAGAGTGTATTGTTAGGTGTGTGCATGGCTGGGCAGACATTGTAGAGTGTACTTATACAAACCTTGATAATGTAGGTCAGCCATTCAATGTAACCACAATGCACCAAAAAGACACAGTAAACACAAGAGCTCCTGCCAGCTCTTGTGGATCATGGCATACTGCTTTACAGCACACTCTCTTCTGTAAGTAGAAAGAACGCATTCTAAAATAACAACAAAAAGTTTAGCATAGTAACTACATAGTCACATGATCATTTATTATCATTATCAAATAGTATGTACTACACATAATTGTATGTGCTATACTTTTTATATGACTGCCAACACAGTAGCTTTATTTCCACCAGCAACACCACAAACACATGAATAATGTATTGCACCACAATGATTCAAGGACTTTGATGTCACTAGGTGTCAGGAATTTTTCAGCTGTATTATAATCTTATGGGATCACTGTCGTCATACATGTGGCCCATTGTTGACCAAAATATCTTTATTCTTAAGTAATTTGTAGTTTAACAAAGCTGCAACATATTAAAAAAGTATCATAGCTATAAACACATATACATTTATAGGATTAGATAAAAAATAAATTAGTTTCTTTATGGGAAAATTACTTAGATCCTTTAATATGGTAAGTACACTGAGGAAAAAAAAATGGGTAAGATTAAACAGAATTACCCAAATTTAGTTGACTACAAATTTCCATCTCTGGCCCTCTACAGAACAATTATTAACATTTTGCAAGAAAACAGTGTTCCATAAAAAAACTTTCAGACAGTGAAGTAATGTGATGGAAGTGGCTAAAACAAGACATTATTAATCAAATAAAGATTCATAGACAGGGATCCTGTGTTGTATCTCGAAGGAGGCACTGGCCTGGAAAAGATGGGGACAGGCATGGCCTAACTCCCATTTAGAAGAGAGGTAAAGAACCCAGTGTAGAGCAGGGAGTTGCACACACCTGTAATCCCAGTTCTTGGACACTGAGACAGGAGAATAGCAAATGTGAGATCAGCTTCAGCAACTTAGCAAGACTCTCAGAAACCTAGGGAGACCCTGTTTCAAAACAAAATCTGAAAAAAGGGGGGCCTGGAGGTGTCTCTTGGAGATAGAATGCTCCTAGGTTCAATTCCCAGTACCCCCTTCCCGAAAAAAAAAAATAAAAGAATTGAATGTATACTAGCTTAACTTTGGCTTAAATGGTAATCAAGAAAGGAACATTTAAGTATAATTTACTAAAATAGATGAATAGTTTCCACTTTGAAACAGAGTTTTAAAGATTATGTCATGAGTATGCTTATGTAGATTTGACTATGGGCAGACATACTACAAAGACATGAAAATAAATGTAACTTGTTAATTGCTGTAGGTGATAGGAATCCAGGACTGTGTCTGCTAGTATAGAAGTGGGTTCCATTATCTCTTTGAGAGACTGGAAGTCATGTTCCAGAGTGTCCATTTAGATGAGCTGAAATACACTCTAGCTTCTCTACTTCTCTACTGAAAGGAAGGAAAAAGAGGGATGTGGGAGTTGGAAATTGGAAGAAACTAGAGAAAGAAAAGAGAAAATATGATAAATAATAATATGGCCTGAGGTCATTCAAGAAAAATGAGACTCAGAGCTTACAATGCTGTTTGCCAGCAAAACTCTAGATTATGAGCTCTGGCACCTAAGTAACAAGTTTAAAACTAATATGGAAAAAAGAACAACCTCACCTCTGAACTCTAAACCAAAAGCGAGTGGCAACTTCTGGTGAGTCTGCTGAGCAGTGACCAAGCAGGGGTAGCCAGGCTGGAGGCCACTGGAGTCACAGTACAATACCCCCCTAAGATGATTTGCTGGCAATGGAGTGAAAAATATGAACATGAACGCATCTTTTGTTCTTTTACACCTGCAAAATTTGCAGAAATAGGTATCACTGAAGTTCTATAGTCATATATATGTAGAAGAGAATAACAACAACTATGTAGCAGTAATGTTATTGAGATTTTATTTAAATTTAGGGGTTAGTAAGACATGGTGATATTGATATAGTATGGAAATATGGCATTTCTATATGGTACTCAAAGATCTGTTTCTGGATTCGAAATTGCAATCACTAACATCTATAGGAGGCATGCAATAACCATGCAAATTTGCAGTGTGACAAGCAAGACATAATAGGTACAAAGCAGCATTTTTTCTAACCAAGCGTCACACTTGCCATGGGATCTTATGTTGTGAAACACTGTCCAGGGATAGTCAGAAGGCTGAGTGAAACCAAGAGACCTCTTGATGCTTCTCCTGATCCTTCATTTGCTCCCCCGTCATGCTACAAATAACATCCAGTCTCATTGTTATGTCACCTGACAGTTCATCATAATTTAGTCTGTCACTCTGTACTCCATTTCTAATCTAGAATACAGATGAAATACATGCTGAATAAATAAGTGATGAATGCATTTCTTTTCCCACTAGTAAAAACATGGCAGTGATAAAATTAAATTGCATAACTTTTCATCAAGAGTTTGAAACCACATTTCTCCATAAAGCATAGAAAAATGTGACCCAATCAATGCTACAATAAAAAGTAAGAATATTTCTAATTCATGTATAGTATGCCACCATCTGACTAGGAAACTTATGCACTCAAAATCTTGTGATGGTATGAAGTTAAAATTATAGTGATATGAACCAGGCATAATAGCACGTGCCTGTAATACCTGTACTTGGGAGGCTGAGACAGGAGGATCACAGGTTTAAGGCCAGCGTTGGCTACTTAATGATATCCTCACCAAGTTAGCAAAATCCTGTTTTGAAATAAAAAAAATAAAATAAAATAGGATTGTGAGTGTAGCTCAGAAGTTCAATCCCAAGTACCATACACATAAAAAAAATTATAGTGATGTGAATATCATATATAAATCAGATTTGTTTTATTTATAGGTAAATATATGAATATTATAAAAATAATACTGTTATTTTCTCCTGGTATTCATTTACCTTAGAAGTCTCTTGTATTTCAAAATAAAACAGATGTCTGTTTTTTATTTTTATTTATTTATTTTTTTTGCGGTACTAGGGATTGAGCTCAGGGGCATTCTACCTCCGAGCTATACCCCCAGCCCTATTTTTTATTCTTTATTTTGAAACCGGGTCTCACTAGGTTGTGGAGTGCCTCACTAGGTTGCGGAGTGCCTCACTAGGTAGCTGAAGCTGGCCTCAAACCTGGATCCTCCGGTCTCAGCCTCCCGAATGCTGGGATTACAAGTGTGCACCACCACGCCCGCCTGTTTTTTATTTTATTCCTGGTAAAAAATAGTATAAGTACTTTTTTGAACAAAACTATATATTCTTCCCAATATAATGTGGTACAAATAATAGTAAAATAATTTCTAAAAGAACAATGGCTAGCCAGGCCTGGTGGTGGGTGCCTGCAATCTCAGTACTTGGGAGGCTGAGATAGGAGGATTGCAGGTTCATAATCAACCTCAGCAATTTAATGAAGCCCTTAACAACTTAATGAGACCTTGTAAAAATAAAAAAACAAAATGGAACTGGGGATGTAGCTCAGAGGTAGAATGCTTCTGTGTTAACTCCCTGGAACCAAAATCAACAATAGAACAATGATCTCATAATTATAGATGTAAGACAATAGGTCTTTAACGAATGGCACACAAAGCACCCAGTATACAGTTTAGTGCCAACCCTGCACTTGAACTGGCTGAGATTTAAAGTCTCATTCCATCCTGTACCCTACATCTTTTGCCTGTCTGATCTGAATCCTGGCCATGTATGTGTCCTAATTCCATCATTTATTAAATATGTGACCTTGGAATAAATGCACAGTACCTTCTCTAAACCTTAGTTTCCTTATGAATAGTTAATTTGTGGCAATTTTAATTTCATGACAGTGTTCTGGGTGAAGGGAACAGGCTATTTGTCTGTCTTGAGCAGAGGCAAGACTGAAGACAAGTTTGCAGGCTCCTATTTATCACTCTTTCTGGGATCTCCACTCACTCCACAGCACAGGAACCAGGGTGGGGATGCTGGGGACACAGAAGCAAATGGACTCAGGACAGCTTGTGAAGGAAGAATTGACTGGTGATCAGTAAAGGATGGCTAGAAGGCCATGAAAGACAGATGTCTAAGTTTCGACTGCTGGTAATTAAGAAAATGGTATCATCAACTGAAGTAAGAAATGCAGCTTTGTTAAAAAATTGGAGTGGGAAAATACTTGCTTAAGCTGAGAAAGTATTAGTATTGAAGGATTTAGAAAACTTATGAGAATTTTTTTAAATAAGCCTGTTAGAAGTTTGTAATGAGATATATAGGTAGACTGGGAGAAGATTTCCATGATGATCTTAAAAAAATAGGATAGTTTTCCAAGGTGGCTTATGGGTAGCTTTGCTTGTAAGCAAGAAGTTGTCTTCAGTGATTTCTCAAAGTCCACCTGAGGCCTGTGCTTCTTTGAAGTTTTTAGATTTAGTGGTTTTGGCTTGTTAAATGGATGCTGGATATGGGCTTTGCAATGACCTTTTAAATGTTGCAGTGAATCAGCTCTGCGGTAGCAGAGGGGTCACTGTGGTATGACCTTTCAAAATCCTTCCTTCAGGCTGTGGTGTGGCCAAAGGCTCAAGAATCTGCAACTTCATCCAACACAAACCATATGTAGTCTGCACATATGCCAAAACAGTTAGAGAGAAAAGTGACTTGCCAAGAGGCAGCATTTACCCAGGCATGGTGGCATATGACTATAATCTCAGTACTTGGGAGGCTGAGACAGGAGGATTGCAGGTTCAAGCCCAGCCTCAGCAACTTAGCAAGACTCTTGGCAACCTAGTGAGATCCTGTTTGAAAAGAAAAAAAGTTGGGGGTGTTTAGCTTGGAGGTAGAATGCCCTTGGGTTCAATCCTCAGTAACAACAATAACAAAAAAGTAGCATTTGCACTTGAGAACTAGGAAGGCCCAAGCTGAGTTTTCATCAGTAAAAGTGAGACGAGATTGATCAAGTTGTCTCAAAAATTTCCTGTGACCTGAGCATGATGACATGCCTGTAATCCCAGTACTTGGGAGGCTGAGACAGGAGGATCACAGGTTCACAGCCAGTTTCAGCAACTTAGTGAGACCCTGTTTCAAAATAAAAAATAAAATAGGGCTGGAGTGTATCTCAGAGGTAGAATGACCCAGGGTTCAATCCCCACAACATCAAAAACAAAAGGTTTCCTGTGGAAATGACTCCATAACACCAGGCATGTAGGCTCTACAATTCTCTACAATTCTCTTAACTGAGTTATCAATCCTGAGGGCAATCATGGGAACCTTTCCTGAATGTGCAGTTGGTGTGAGGAGTGAGACTGGTCTTTTACAGAAACTATTCCCTCTTAACTTTGTAGATACTCTAAAACTCCCACAAAGGATAAGAGATACAGCGAGCTAGATGAGGAGAAAAGAGAAGGGCAGATGCTATCATTGGAGAATAAATGAAACCTCCATTGTGGACTTCTAAACAATCTGGAAGAAAATTGAAGAGGCTAAAATTCCACTGAGCAAGTAAGGGCCTGAATGGAAGATTTAATCTTAGAAGTACTGCCATGATCATTTTTATGCCTTATCTAACGGCATAAACACGGTCTGAAAAACACATGATATATATTACTGGGGACACTTTATTTCCCATCCTCTCTAAATAAACTCCTATCAGACAAGTCCCTCTGTGGATTAAAACAATCAGATACAAAAAAGCATGAAAAAATAACCACCTGGAGGTGATAGACAGCAGACAGGAACAGAGCATACTGTAGTGTCCATGGATGTGAGTCTCCCCAACTTTCCTCCCCTCCACTACCCTTTAATCTTCTCTTTGTTTTTCTTAGATTATTTTCCTGGGAATGAGAAGGTCCTTGTGCCCTTTACTACCCTGTCATACTGATTGCTTTGTCTAAGCTAGTTTGGTATATTAACTTTATTTTTACCATTTATGTACTTAATAAGTCAACCTGCTTACTGGGCTTTCCAGAAGCCAACACGCCAGGAAAAATTGGATTCTCAAGACCTTTGACCATTGGCCCAAAGCTGGCCACCCTGGGCCACCACCAAAAGGCTTACCCCGTGAGTTTATACAAAATTCAGGCATCCCTCTCCACAAAAGGGAAAACAACTGGGGCATCTCTTTGAGGTCTCACCCATGGCATGTACACACTTTGTGACCAGGCCTGCAGAGAGGCTGCTGCTGGACCTCCCAGCTCTGCTTGGGGGGCTGCACTTCTCCCTGGTCTGGTGCTAAAGAGAGTTTTCTCTTTCATGATATTGCATTTTTCTATGTTTTTAATTGCTATTATTTCACTTCCTGGGTGCAGAAATTCCTTGGGATGTGTTGCTTTAATATTACTAATTTCATACATTGAAGTGGGTTTTTCCTTATGTTTTGATTATTTTCTAATAATAAATTATCTTGTACCTTTGATCGTGTGGGAATGGCTTCATTTTTGCTCTCAGATCCAAACCCATTCTGCAAAATAGATGCTAGAGGGGATTCAATACGTGGATGAAGGGAATGGCCTGATGTGTGTTTTCTATTTCCCTTAGCAGCTTTTTTGCCATACACATGGAGTGGCAAGAATTTAGAAAGATCCAGAAAAGCCAGAGCACAAGCCTTGGAACAATTATAATGACCTAGGAAGTGGAAAAAGAATCAGAGGAAAATCCCAAGCTCTGACAGGCTTCTTGTGCAGGACAGACTACCAACAGCCCATTTAAGACTGTAAGAGCTGAAAGTAGATTTGAGCTGCTGGCCACTGCAAGAGAGAAGGCATTTATAGACAAGCATAAAATAAATGAGCCTCTACAATATATCATTCATAATGATGAGAATATAATCTAAAACTATTTAACATACCAAAAAAAATTAGGACAATTTGACAACCATTATCATAAGGAAACATAATCAACTGAAGTGAACCCCAAGAGGTCCCAGAGGTTCGAATTAGCAAAGAAGGATTTATTATGTGTTTTTATGGTACTGGAGAGTGAAACCAGGGACATTCTACTCTGTTACACCTCCCCATCCCCCAAGCCCTTTTTATTTTCTGCTTTGAAACAAGGTCTCTCTAGGTTGCTGAGAGTCTCACTAATACGTTGCTGAGGGTGGTCTTGAACCTGAAAACCTCCTGACTCAGACTTCCACGTGCTGACAGGTGTGCACCACCATGCCCAGCTACAAACAAGGGTTTTAAAGTTTTAAAGCAACAGTTATAACACTTCTCAAGGATGTAAAGAAAAATATATGTACAACAAATAAAAAGATATGTAATCTCAACAGAAAAACAAAAACTATAATAAGACCCAAGGGGGAACTTTTAGACCTGAAATTTAAAATTTTACTGGATGTGCTTAAAAGTGACTTTAAATAGCAGAAGAGTTAATAAACTTGAAGATAGATCAAAAGAAATTATCCAATCTGAAGAACAGAGAGAAAAATGAAGGGAAAAAGAGCCTCAGAGACTTGTGGGTATTACCAAAGGGTATAACAGGAGTATAACTGGAATCCCAGAGATCAAGAGAGGGAAGGAAAGAAAGAAAATGGATCAGAAAAACATTTAAATAAAGTGGTCAAAAATTGTATCAAATTTGGAGCCGGGCGTGGTGGCGCACGCTTGTAATCCCAGCATTCGGGAGGCTGAGACCAGAGGATCCAGGTTCGTGGCCAGCCTCAGCTACCTAGTGAGGCACTCTGCAACTTAGTGAGACTCGGTTTCAAAATAAAGAATAAAAAATAGGGCTGGGGGTGTAGCTCGGAGGTAGAATGCCCCTGAGTTCAATCCCCAGTACCGCAAAAAAAAAAAAAAAAAAATTGTATCAAATTTGGTAAAAAGATAAATTTACAGTTTCAAGTAGCTCTGAGAATAGCAGGTAGAATAAATACCCCCATATAACCCACATACACAAAATCTAGATCTATCAAAATAAGCCGATGAAAACAAAATAAAAAGAGACATTGAAAGAAGCAAAATAAAATGGTTATGTTTTATATAGAGGAATAATACTTGAACTGACAATAGATTTCTTAACAAAGACAGCAGGGGCTAGATACAACAAAACAATATATTTAAAGAATAGAAATAAGCTAAGTGTAGTGGTGCATATCTGTAATCCTAGTACTTGGGAACCTGAGACAGTAGGATCACAGCTCCAAGGCCAGTCTCAGCAACTTAGTGAGACCCTGTTTCAAAATAAAAAAAATAAAAAGGGCCAAGGGTGTAGCTTAGAGGTGGAATACCACTGGGTTAAATCCCCAGTACCCAAAAGAGAATAGAAATAAAAGAATCTGTCAACTAAGAACTCTATATCTAGTAAAAGTATCTTTAAAGAATGAAGGCAAAATATATACTGGTGAAAATAGCATCCCAGTTAATGGCAAGTCACACAATTTTTTTTTTTTTTTCTAACTAACCTCAAAGACTCAGGATTCCTGACTGCTCACCTGAAGAAACTTCCACCAGCCTTATTTCAGCATTATGAAGTTGACCCATTATATAGGCATGTTTGCAGATTTCATGGGATTGATTGTAGTGCTACTTTCTAATGTTAAGCCATTGGATTGATGAATATAAGGCATGGCATTCACCTAAGGTGTGTTCTAATTCTCTATCAACAACAGAGTTTGTGATATATCCATTAAAGGGAAAGGTAATTTAGGGTTTGGGTTACTTCAATACTTTGAGAACCTCATGCAAAATAATATCACAATGTTGTTTACATCAATGTTAAAAAAAAAAAAAGCTATTTGGCACTCCTATGTAAACACAGATCTTTAAATTTATATGAAGTATTTAATATTCTTTGTACACAATGATCATTGCAATGCAACACATTACCTTCCCAGACAAATTTAATATGATAATATTAGCAAATAGGAACATGGAAAATTCTGTTGTTGACTAGAAAGGGCTCAGCCAAATAATGTTTGGGAAGCTTTGACTCTGTGGCTTGGTTTTACACATCCATCCTATCACGTTACTTTCACTGGTCTTAACCCTGATGTGAACTCTTTAAAATTGAAGAGTCACATTAAATAAGTGTTCTCACACCACACAAAGTCTGTAATAACTCTGTAATCACAAACCACATAACTCTTCCCTGAATTGATGATTTTTCATTCTCTTAACTCCCACCACCCTGATTCAAAAAATAACCAACCCAGTGCTTGTTTGAAAACCTCAAATTATTTTTTCTCACTGTAGACTTTTTTAAATCCATTCTTTGCTTTTGAAACTCAAATTACATATTATGAAGGAGTTCAATGTAACCACTAGGACTGGGACCATAGCAGGGAGCCTCTCCACACCAAAACTCCTTACTACTGTCGCCAACTGCCCCTTGGTCTCCTGTCTTTTCTACAAATCTATTTAATGCTTAGCAAGTGCTAGCTGCTCCATAGTATTTTGTTTATATTCTCTTATTTCGCTCACACAAAAATCCTGAGAGGATGTTAATTATCCTCTCTTAATGCTAAGAAAAATAAGAGGGAAATTAAATGAAGGACCTTAAGTGGTGTAGCTAGTAAGGGGCAGACCTGGGCTTTGAAACACAAGGAGTGGATTCCAGTAGTTACATTACACAGCCTCCCAACTCCCTTTAAGATATTTACTATATTTTTATTTAATTATTTATCTTATTTTATTTTATTGGTGCATTGTAATCATACATCAAGCTGGTAGAGGCATACATGCACACAGATCTCAGTTAACCCTTCCCATATTCCCACCCCATTTCCTTCCCCTCTTTTTATGTTCAGTTTAGTGATTGACTTTGACATGTTTGTGAATCATTAGGGTGTTTCCTCATATCACCCCCACCCCATCACCTTCAGATAGGTCACCTTCTTTGCTCATCTAAGGTTTTCCTTCTTCGCCTAGAGTCCCTCCTATGACCCACTTTCTTCCTAGCTTCTGGAAATTAGGGAAAGCACCCAATTTTTTATTTTTTGTGACTGGCTAAACTCACTTAGCATAATGCTTTCCAGTTCCATCAATTCCCCTGCAAATGACATGATTTTGTTCTTCTTTATGGCTGAGTAAAATTCCATTGTGTACATATCCCATAGTTTTGTAATCCATTCATCTGTTGATGGACATCTTGGCTGCTTCTGTAGTTTGGCAATTGTGAATTGTGCAGCTATAAACATAGAAACACATGCATGGGTCTGATAGTTTGGTTTCCATTCTTTTGGGTAGATACCCAGAAGTGGTATTGCTGGATCATATGGTAGGTTCAATCCCACTCATCTGAGGATCCTCCATACTGTTTTCCAAAGTGGTTGCACTAATCTACAATCCCACTAACAATATTTTAGAGTTCCCACTTCTCCACACCCTCGCCAGCATTTGTTGTTGTTTGAGTTTTTGATGATTGCCATTCTAATTGGCATTAGCTGAAATCTCAGGGTAGTTTTGATTTGCATCTCTCTGACTACTGATGATGTTGAAGTTGAACATTTCCACATACATTTATTGGTCATTTGTATTTCTTCCTTTGTGAAGTGTCTACTTAGTTCACTGGCCCATTTTTTGATTGGGTTATTTGTTTTCTTAGCTGTGAGTTTCTTGAGTTCTCTGTATATTCTGGATATTAGTCCTCTATCAGAGGAGTACCAACTTCTTTTTATAGAGTTTAGTAATATGTAATGTTTAATCACATTATATATACAGATGGTCTCAAATTTACCATGAATTGATTTATGATTTTTCAGCTTTGCAATGTTGTGAAAGTGACACACATTTGGTAGAAACCATACTTTGAATTTTGATCTTTTCCTGGCTAGCAATAAGCAGTATGATACTCTCTCACGATGTTAGGCAGCAGAGCTGAGCTACAGCTCCCAGTCAGCCCTGAGATCAAGAGAAAAACAACTGCTACTTCATGGTGGACTGATGGCTAAACTTTAGGGTATGACAGGTTAAGCATATTAACTGATTTTATTTTCAACTTACCATGGGTTTATTGGTAACACCATGATAAGTAGAGAAGTATCTGTATTATATAAAACTACACATATATTTATATAATATGAAGCATACAATAATATGTATTTGGCTATAAAGTATATATAATATGTAAGTATATTGTTATTAGAACATTATATAACATGATATTTGAATGCCTTATATGTGTGGCACACATATAAGAAATATCTGCATTCCAAATAATTTATGTATATAACAATCTGAAGGTATAACTCTTGAGAATCAAAGTATTTTAAAGGTATGATTATAGCTACACATTAGGAGTCAGTGTCTTTTAGTTGTATGTCATACATTGAAATCGTCCTTGCCTCCATCTATACAGCCCCTCAAAGTTTGATTGCTGTTCCACACAGGTCAGTCTAATAATGACTTTGTCAATTAAGCTACCCTAGAAGAATTATGATTAATTATTTCAGCTAATATTAGTGTGAAAATATTTTTGTTAAAGCAGCTTGCACTGATTATATAGAAAATAGAATAAGGCTTTACGAATAAAATTAGTCATTTTATTGAAAATCATGTTAAGTCTTGGTGTGATACATGGAAATATAATAACTTACTGGTAAAACAAATGCATTGCTACTTTTTGATGTTGACAGAGAGCTAGAAGTGAGCACCAGAACAACACAAGAAAATAGCATGCACCTGTTATGGCCAGTTGCTACCTGTGACTACACTAGTTGTTTTTGTTTTGTTTTGTTTTGTTTTTTGTTTTGTTTTGTTTTTTTTCTTTTGTTTTGCGGTACTGGGGATGGAACCCACAGGCATTCTACCTCTGAGATACACCCCAAGCCCTATTTTATTTTTTATTTGGAAACAGGGTCTCACTAAATTGCATAGGATGTCACTAAACTGCTGAGGCTGGTCTCGAACCTGCAGTCCTCCTGTCTCAGTCTCCCAAGTACTGTGATTACAAGCATGCACCACCACGCCTGAGTCA
>PVLC010037942.1:0-15038 GCA_004027655.1 Graphiurus murinus
CCCTAGCTGGGCATGGTGGCGCACACTTGTAATCCTAGTACTTGGGAGACTGAGACGGGAGGATCTAGGTTCGCGGCCAGTCTCAGCTACTTAGGCCCTCTGCAACTTAGTGAGACCCTGTTTCAAAATAAAGAATGAAAAATAGAACTGGGGCCTGGGTTCAATCCCCAGTACCACAAAAATTAAAAATAAAAATAAAATATAAATATACATACCCCTAGAAACTATCAAACTAGGATTCTATACCTGACAAAACAAAATCTCTTTCCAAAACAGGTGAAATAAAGGTGTTTGGATATAAAGCTAAAGGAATTTATCACCAGGAGATTTGCACTATAAGAAATATTAAAGGAAATCCTTCAAGGACAAGCAAAAGTACACCAGATGGGACTCTGCATCTACCCATAGGAAGAAAGAGCACCAGAAATAACTGCCTTACGAGTAAAAACAATGAATATGTATTGTAAGATTTATAACGTAAAAGTAAAGCTTTTGGCAACATAGCACAAAAGCCTGAAGGTTTTTTGCAAAGTTCTTACACCAGATGTAGTTTAATATCACTATAAGATGGACTAGAAATTAAAGTTGCATACTATACACTTTAAAGCAACCACTAAAAATATACAGGAGTTAATGAGCTAATATACAAGAGTTAAGAGCTAATGAGCCAACAAAAAAGATAAAATTATGTTTTAAGAAAATCACATGCTTGGCATTACATTGATCTAAAAAGCTCCTGAACAGCTAAGGGAACAGAGTTAAAAAGGCAGCCTATAAAATGGGAAAATATATTTGCAAATTATTTATATCTGATAAGGAATTAGTTCTAAAGTAAGAACAGTAGTGCTAAGTGAGTTGACTCACCACACACACAACAGAATGTATGTGCTGAATAGTTTGATTTGACCATTCCATAATGTTTACACGTATCAAAACATTTTATACACCATAAATATAAAATTTTTACTTGCCTTTTAAAAATTGGACAAGAAAAAACCCACAGAGGACAGAAAAAAAGAGAAAATGGAACAAAAAACAGATAAGAAAAATAGCAAGTGGCAGTTTTAAACCTAACCATATCAAAATTTTAATAAATGTCAGTAGTCTAAAAGCCCCAATGCAAAGGCTGCAATTGTCAGATTATGATGATGGTGATGATGGTGGTGATGAAGATTGGTACTGGGGATTGAACTCGGGCATTCTACCTCTGAACTACATTCTACCTCTGAGCTACACCCCCAGTCCTGTTTTTTATTCTTTATTTTGAAACAGGGTCTCACTAAGTTGCAGAGGGCCTCACTAAGTAGCTGAAGCTGGCCCCGAATCTGCAATCCTCCAGTCTTCGCCTCCCATGTACTGGGATTACAAAAAGCATGCACCATCACGCCCGGCTTGTCAGATTTGATTTAAAAAAAAAATCAAACTGGACATGGTGGCACATGCCTGAGTCAGGAGGATCACAGGTTCGAGGCCAACCTCAGGAACTTAGCCAGAACCTATTTTGAATAAAAAAAAAAAATAGGGCTGGGGGTATAGCTCAGAGAAAGAATGCCCTTGGTTTCAATCCCTAGCAACCCCCGCCCCAAATAAACAACTATACGCTGTCTACAAGAAACCTATTTGTTAGGTTTTTGTTTTGTTTTGTTGTGGGGCTTTTGGGTAGGTTGTTTACAGTACTGGGGACTGAACCCAGTGGGGCTCTACTACTGAGCCACATCTTCAGATCTTCAAACTTTTCATTTTTTATTTTGAAACAGATTCTCACTAAATTACGCCGGCTGGCAATCCTCCTGTCAGTCTTCAGAATGACTGGCATTGCAGGTGTGTGCCACCACACCCGTAAAAAAAAAAAAAAAAAAAAACGCTTTTACACTTTTAACAGTAGGGTACAAATAAGAGGATCAAAGAATGGCGAATTGCCCGTTTAGGGGTAAAATAATAAGTTTGCTTTGAGGCTTAAAATCCTAAAACCACAGGATAAAAATCACAAAGCATGCACTTTCTATTTAGTAAATAAATTGTAGCTTGGCACAATAACTTGGATGACAGACTGGAGTGATGAGATGAGCACTGAATGAGATGTCCCATAGACAGGATATTATAAATGGGAACCTGGGTGAGAAACACAATCCAAAGGAGATTTGGATGTGATCAGCAAAGATAGGATGGTTGATTCAGGACATGATCAGTAAATTAGATGAATATATAGTCATGGTCCAATGATTGGTACTTATGGAAATACCAAATAAATTCATAGATGTCTTTCAAAAATTTTTATTTCTAGATAACAAAAGTCCTATTGTGTGATGGTTGCAAATAGACACATGCTATGAAATCTAATAATTGTTGCTAGCCGGGCGTGGTGGCGCACACTTGTAATCCCAGCATTCAGGAGGCTGAGACCAGAGGATCCAGGTTCGCGGCCAGCCTCAGCTACCTAGTGAGGCACTCTGCAACTTAGTGAGACTCGGTTTCAAAATAAAGAATAAAAAATAGGGCTGGGGGTATAGCTTGAAGGTAGAATGCCCCTGAGTTCAACCTGCAGTACCGCAAAAATAAATAAATAAATAATTGTTGCTCACTCAACTTGAATTTTTTTAAAAAATAGGGCTGGGGGTAAGTCATATTTTAACTTAGATGGTGCCATGGAAGTAGTGAGGCAAGGAAGACAGTAGAAAGCCACACCTTAGTGTTTATAAGAAATACTTTCTTAAACATGTTTTTAATATCCAATTCATATATTTTATATACTTTTATTGGTGCATTATAATTATATATCACAGTGTGATTCAAAGTGATAAAAAAAATACATGTACACATCACCTGATGTTTTTCCCTCCCTATCCCACCCTACTCCCCCTTCCTCGAACCTCATACATGGTAGTAAGATTGACAGTGAGACTTTCATGTATGGACAAGACCTTATTTTATTTATTTATTTATTTTGTGGTACTGGGAATGAACTCAGGGGCATTCTACCTCCAAGCTACACCCTCAGACCTATTTTTTATTCTTTATTTTGAAACAGGCTCTCACTAAGTTGCAGTATGCCTCACTAGGTAGCTGAGGCTGGCCACGAACCCAGATCTTCCGGTCTCAGCCTCCCAAATGCTGGGATTACATGCGTGCGCCACCACACCCGGCATGGCATGATAAGACCTTATTTGAACTGTTTCCTTCCTCAAGCCTTGTTTTCCCTGCCTCACCTCTCTCCCCTAGTCCCTTTCCACTATTCTACTGCTCTTTCCTCATTGGACTGAAATCCCTTTTGTTTCTTATTTTTGTTCTAGCTTCCACATATGAAAGAAAATATATGACCTTTGACCTTCTGGGACTGGTTGATCTCACTTAACAAAATATTCTCTAGTTCAATCTATTTTCCTCCAAATGACATAATTTTGCTTTTATGGCTGAGTAAAACTCCATTGTGTGTATATATCACATTTTCTTTGTCTATTCATCTGTTGACATCTAGGTTGGTTCCATAGTTTGACTACTGTGAATTGTACTGTCACAAACATGGGTAATCCAACTCATAACTTTTTACATATAAATAAAGTCAACTGGCATTCCTTATATATTCTCAGAGTGCTAATAATATTAATGTGGAATCTGAGTTTCATTGAGTTGATTTTTTTCTTTATGTCCTCAGTAATTAAATTATTTTACATGAGGCATTCTGAAGCTTAATATCCCTGTACCCACTGTGGACACATTTTTCAACTCCAATAGTAATTAGTATAGAATATCATTATTCATCTTTAGACTGATAATAAACTTAGTCCAAATATCAAAATAGCACAGGTTGAATGGGCTTTTATGATGCTGAATCTAATATAAACTGTCGGCCCAAAACCAGTCATGCTGCTTGTTGCTACTACAGTAGAAACAGCAACCAGGCCAGACACAAGAGCACAAAGCACATTGTCACCAAGCACATCCTCCTCTACCCCACTCTATCCCTCTGGCAGCATCTGCACCGTGACAGGCCAGCATATGTAGACAGTCCCCTAGCCCGCATGTATTTCAGTCACCTAGTTACAAGTCTTACTAAATCTATTATTTGACTCACTCCCTTCTGCCAAATTTTGGTTTTGCCAAATGTTCAACTAAAATCATATATACTTTCTATGATATTCATAAGTAAGAACGAAGAGAAAGGTTATCTGGTACAATGCTTATCTTAGTCAACCCACCCTGATTGCTCATAATTACCTTTCATTTTCCTTCCTAAGTGCTTAGTTCCTAAGCCACTCAAAGATTTTTCTAGAATGAATGTTTACCTATTTTGGTGCCTCTTGTTTGGCCTAGTTTCTCAAAGGACACTTAAAGCAATTCAGAAATTTCACTCTGAACTGTCTCTGTACCCTTGAAATGTTACTTTTCCAGCCAGGAGTCATAAAACAATTCAAAATATCAAAATAACTTATATGCTATCCTGTTTTTTTAAAATAAAATATTTTATTTTTCTTATAAATATGACACCTGTTCAATGGAAAATACATGTAAGCCAAAAGAAGAAAAACAGAAAACTGAAACAACTATGCGATTTCATCATCCAGAAACCACTGTTAATATTTTGACATATACACACTCCAGTCTATTCTTGTGGGAAAGCCTGTGCATAATTGTAGTGAGTTTAAAGGGTGTGGGCGGAAAGTTGGCCATAGCATGCAGTGAGCGTGGACAGAGCTCATGGGAAGGGAGTCCTACAGAGCAGGGGACCTTCCGGACTTCCAGACAGTGCAGGACCCCACTCAGAAGGAAGAAAGGGTAGGGGAATTTCCTGGGGAGAAGAGATGGGAGGGGGCTTACATGTCTCGGAAGTGTCCCCAGCATAGATGGGAGCCTGAGTCAGAGCTCTGAAGGGAAAGAGCCATTGGGGATCCCTTGGAGCTCCAGAGCTTGTCTTATTTATGGCTAGAAGATACTGGGTATATATAATTTTTTGTGTGTGTATGATACTGGGAATTGAACCCAAGGGCATTCTACCTCTGAGCTATATCCCCAGCCCTAGTTTTTAGTCTTTATTTTGAAACAGGGTCTCACTAAGTTGCAGAAGGCCTCACTAAGTAGCTGAGGCTGGCTGTGAACCTGGATCCTCCAGTCTCAGCCTCCCAAGTACTGGGATTACAAGTGTGTACCACCACGCCTGGCTGATAGTGGGTATATTTTTGCAAGATACAAAGCAGGCAAGCTCTAAATAAAGTGTGTGTGTGTGTGTGTGTGTGTGTGTGTGTGTGTGTGTGTGTGTACACACCACTCATTTGGTCTACATTTCAAGCAATTGGGTGTGTAAGAATTTGAGTTTGGTTCAAGCAGACTTGAGCTGACATCCTGGGATAAGGAAAAGACAGAAACCACCTTTAACAAGTGTTTATAGCAGATACAGACAAAAGCAGTCATATTGAACATCACTTTCCAACTTACATGTTTCACATAAGATCTATGGACTTCTTTCTGTGTCATCATGTCATTATTCTTCCCTAATCTTCAAGCTATTTTTTTAAAGCAGTGGAACTTTTTATCAACCACTGTATTACTTCATGAAAAAAAAAATTATATGGGAAGACACATGTGAAAATGACATATACAAAGAAGTTTTACATTATCATGTCTGTATGTGGAAATTGTGTGTGTGTGTGTGTGTGTGTGTGTGTGTGTGTGTGTGTGTGTTGGAGGAAAAAGGTGAAATTCTGTTCACTTCTGCCAGCTACCCCCCCTCTTGATCTTTAAAGTCCAGAGTACTCAGATTCTACTATTTGAAAATACTTTAATGGTTTCATAATATTCTCTTTTATAAGATACACTTTACTTAATGCCTTATGTGGGAACAATTGAGTTTGTTTTTGTTTTTGTTTTTTGTTTGTGTGTTTGTTTGTTGTTTGGGGTTTTTTTGTTTTGTTTTGTTTTGGGGGGGGGGGTGGCAGTACTGGGGATTGAACCCAGGGGCATCTACCTCCAAGATACACTCCTACTCCTATTTTTATTCTTTATTTTGAAACAGGGTCTCACTAAGTTGCGGAGGCCTCACCAAGTAGCTGAGGCTGGTCTTGAACCTGTGATCCTCTTACTTCAGCCTTCCAAGTACTGAGATTACAAATGTGTGCCACCACACCCAGTTCCAATTTTTTATATAACTTGTCATGAATGAACTTGTGACTAAATGTATATAGACTTCCATAATAATTGACCTTAAATAAATCCTTTTAAAGCATATGAATATTTTTAAACCTTTTGGGTTTTGATATTATCTTTTTTTTTTTTCGGTACTGGGTATTGAACTCAAGGGCATTCTACCTCTGAGCTACACCCCCAGCCCTATTTTTTTTATTCTTTATTTTGAAACAGGGTCTCACTAAGTTGTGGAGTACCTCACTAGGTAGCTGAGGCTGGCCTCAAACCCAGATCCTCCGGTCTTAGCCTCCCAAATGCTGGGATTACAAGCGTGCGCCACCACGCCCGGCTTTTGATATTATATCTTAACTGTGGTTATATTCTATCCCTAATGCCTAGCAATCATTTTCATTGAGATCAAAGACTGAATCAGAAATGTAATTGAGCCAGGCATGATGGCACATGCCTATAACCCCAGTACTTGGGAGGATAAGACAGGAGGATCCCAGATTTGAGGGCAGCCTCAGCAAATAGTGAGTCTCCTGAGACCCTGTTTCAAAGTAGAAAATAAAAAACAGGGCGAAGGTGTAGCTCAGAGGTAGAATGCCCCTGGGTTAAAACCCCAGTACTAATGATAACACTAATAATTTAGTTGAGAATTTCCTTGCTTTGTCACAAAGCCACAGCTAGGCACTTGCCCAGGGTTCCAGTTCTCATTTTTCCCCTTCCCTCCTCCTTTCCCCAAACCCCTTCCTCTATTCTAGTGGTCTCGCTCCTCATTTTCATGCAGTCGCTTTTCTTTCCTATTTCTCAGCCCTTTTTAATTTTTTGTCTTGTTCTTTTGAGACACAGTCTGGATAGGTTGCCCAACTGGCCTCAAATTTATGATCCTCCTGTCTCAACCTCCCATAATGCTCAACTGGGATTGTTATAGGGCTCTATTTTCCCGGGTTTTGTCCATCAGAGGAAAGATTTCATCCGAAGGACACTGTTAGGTGGCCATGAAAAGTTTTATTGGATAAATTCCACTGGAGGGTCTGGGAGCAGAGTAAGGGGGGAAAGGGACCAAGAAGAGAGGAAGAGGAACTTCCCAAGGAGAGAGAGAGAGGAGCATCCTGTTGCTGCGTGATGGGTTTCTAAAATCCCCAGAAATCCACCCTTTTCATATATATTCATTTTGGGTTTCATGCCACAGCTTAGTGCAGCAGTGTAGGATTGTATCATCTGGGAAACCTAAAGCTGCAGTATAATAGCCTGGAAGTCTCTGATGGAAACTGAGAGGGGCAATTCCTGTCTTTCATTTTGGGAGGGACTTTTGTGGGCACTGTGAGGTCTGGCCAGAGAAGACCGAGAACAAAGAAACCCAAAAAACAGTGCAAATGCAAAGAGAAATGCCCCTAACCATCCCCCTGTCTCCCAGACCAAATTTGACCAGACTCCAAGCCCACCAGTAGGTGGACCACATGACTGCTCCTGCACACACCTTCCCTTCCTAACCCCTTAAAAAGCCCCAAGTCTGTAAGAAAGCGGTCTTCTGACTCTCATGGGCTCTTTCCCAGATCAGTTTCTCCCTCCCAGGCTTTTATCCCAAATAAAGCCTATTCCTTGATGTTGAGCTGTAACCCTTTGTCCCTATATTCCTTAACATTTGGTGTCAAAACCCAGAAGGGAGTGGGGTGGCCAGGTCTCTCTTGCAATCTGGGGAGTGGTGGGCAGCTACACTCACCTCAGTGCTGGGAGCAGGCAGCAGCAGCTCTTCTCCAACTAATTCCCAGATTCTGAGAGGTTTCTGGCTGGCCACCCTCCAGCAGACCAGTGCCATTTCCCCAGCCCCATTTCTTCCTTCCTGAGTATGGCCAAAAGGATGGTGAGGGAGTGAGACAAAATCTCAGCAGGAGTGCAAAACGCTGGGGATTAGACTCACTCCCCCACACACACTGGGTATTCCAGCTGGCTGACTCATCCCCTCCCCTTCCCTCCTTCACAGGGCTTCAGCATTAGAAGGTTTGCCAATCCCAATTCCAGCACCCAACACCGCTCAGTAAATGCCCTATCTACTTTCTGCAGTAGGCCCCAGAAGGCCCCTGAAAATCTCCTCCCCTACCCTGGGATTCCTGGCTCCAGAGATCACACCCCCCCTTGCCAAAAGGCCCTGGGATTCCCAGCTCCAGAGATTTCCTCCTGGTAGGCCCAAGGACTTTCTCTCCACCAAAATAGAAACTTGGGGCACCTGACTTTCTGTTTCTGACCCTCCCATTCGCTTAATAGATTTTAAGGACTCCCACCGCCTTCACTTAATGATGCTTTGTGAAAGCCATGTCTGTCCTCCAGCAGGGCACCGATTTTTACTGGCCCATGAGTTTCCAAATTTCAAAAATCCCCCCAGACTCCCCTCTGGCATGTCTTTTAAAACATCTTTCCACTTTGGAACTAAAGGGGAAGCTTAAGCCAAAATGCCTTATTTATTATTGTAACACAGCCCTAGCCTCAATATAAATTGGACAAGAGCCAATGGCCTGAAAACGGTACATAACACCCCAAATCTGACAAGACTTAGATAACTTCGCAATGACAGGAGGGTTTTTTTGTTGTTGTTGTTGTTGTTGTTTTTTTTGTTTTTTTTTTTGTGGTACTGGAGATTGAACCCAGGGGCATTCTACCTCTGAGCTACACCTCCAGCCCGATTTTTTATTTTTTATTTTGAAACAAGGTCTCACTATATTGCAGGGGGCCTACTAACTAGCTGAGGCTGACTGAGAACCTGCGATCCTCCTGCCTCAGCCTCCCAAGTACTGGGATTACAAGCATGCACCACCACACCTGGCTTAGGAGCCCTTTAGATTCAAGTTTTTTCCTTCTCCACTCTCTGCCCTCACTCTGAAAAAACTGCTCTCCCCACCAAATCCTTCTCCACAGGCTAGCTGAGGATGGGGTGCAGCATCTTGGTAGCCAGGCTTGCTCTGCTCTGGCACACTTGCTAATTTCTCCCAGTCTGTCCCTGCCCAATAGCGGCACTGCCCCATTTCCCCACACCCTTCAGGTCAGCTCCTCCTGGCTAGCTATGCACTGCCCCTGGGAGCTCCTGCTGCTCACCCATGCCTCAATGTTCTCTGCCCACGCACCAAACCACCCTACTGGCCACCCTGGACCCTCCCTCTGCAGCCAACCCAGCCCCTCCTTCTGCTGCTGCTGCCCTGCATGTCCAGGCTGCCCAAGGCCTTCCCTCTTTCCCTCCACCCCTCACTCACTCCTGTGTCATCTTGCCCTTGTGGGAGGTCACGAATCATCCACATTAATGTACCTTTTTCTATGTCCAATCTTGCCCAAATGGAGGAGCAACTAGGATCTTTCTTTAAGGACCCCACTAAATTCTGCCAGGCTTTCCTTGGAGTATCTCAACAATACAATTTAAACTGGGATGATATAAATTTATATCATTCTTACATCTACTCTTATCCCCAAGGAAAAGGAACTTAACCAGTGGGCTGTTGAAGCCCACACAGATGAAGTCCATCAACAGGCCCCAGACACCTCCCCAGTGGGTGTTAATCCTGTTCCTAGAACTAATCCTATTTGGACTTACCAACAAGCAGATGACTCTTTTAACAGCGGAAACCATATGACCGCCTGCCTTTAGCAGGAATGGATGAAAATGCCCATATGGAGGTAATTTATGATAAACTTAGAAAGGTGACACAAGAACCCAATGAAAACCCTGCCATTTTCCTATCTTGCCCCAGGGAGGCAATGCTCAAATACACCAATATGGATCCTTAGTCCACAGGAGGTCATATTTTCTTACATCTATATTTTATCCCTCAATCTGCTCCCGATATTTTGAAAAAGTTACAGCAGATGGAAAAGGGTCTTCAGATCACTCAAATAGATTGCCTAAAGGCTACCTCTAAGGTAGGAATAGGGAGGAAGAACAAAAAGAAAAGATTTCCACCTAAAGTATCAGATGCTTGCCTCCATACTCCAGAAACCAGAGAGATATTCCTCAGACAACCACCCTCCCACACATACACCAGCCGTAACTGTTTGCCATTGTGGCAAAGGTGGGCATTGGGCTAGAGAGTGTCACCAAGGAGGCCCTATCCAACCTGTGGGCCTGGGGGGCATTGGAAGTGGGAATGTCCCCTCCTCATTTGAGGCCCTCCCACCCTCAGGCCCCCAAAACAACCTCTTCAGGAGCTCTCTTCTCTAATAGCCTTTTCAGCTGCTGATTTATGAGGCCCGAAGTCCACAACCCAGACTGCCACCGAGCCCAAGGAACCCTGGGTAAAAGGGACAGTGTCTGCTAAGATTATCTCTTTTCTTCTGGGTACTGGGGTGAGTCTGTCTGTTTTAACAGAATTCCCTAGACCTTTGCTCCCTTCTCCATCTGGGTTGATGGAGTAAAAGGAATCTCTGAAATCCCCAAAAGGACCTCACTCCTATTTTGCCATTTTGGAAAAATCCCCCTTCTTCATTTCTCCCTGTTTATCCCACAATGCCCTACCCCCCTTATAAGCAGGGACTTACTCCACAAATTAGGCACATCTATATGACTAAATATTTTACAGAAAGTCATCTTTACCTTATTTTACACTTATCTACCCCACTACAAGTGGAAGATAGCATCCCCCCAAAACATCCATGCCCCCCCAAAATCTGGAAATATGGGACAAAAAATCCCCCAAAATGGCCATTCATCAAAATCTCATTGAGAGATCCTTCTCATTCCATTGCAGTTCCCCAGTACCCATTAGGCCCAACAAGTCTTCAAAGGCTCCAGCCTATTATTTCCCTCCTTCTATCTGCCCAACTTTTAATTCCTAATGTCTCCCCACATAAGACTCCCTGCCAAGAAACCTGATAGCTCTTAAGTAGGATAGAAGAAATAAAATATTAGGTAGAAAGACTTGGGAAGGAAAGGAAAAATGTAATTTAAAGATCTAGAAATTTCATAATCCGTAACTTCACCTTATAGAGTCTGCTCTTTCTTAGACAAAAGCTCTTAATGGGCCACACTTTTAATTGTAATAGCCCATCTGGCCTGTCCTTAGGTTCTCATCAGGCCAGACCTACATTTTTAATCATAATGGCCTATATTCACGCCTGAACTTCCTGGAATTCTTGACAAGCAAAAATGTATCCCAAAGGAAGTCTTACCTTTTGTCAAATCCAGACATCACCCAGCACCCACCAATGAAATGGGGAGAACGTGAGAATTCAAGGAAAGGAGACCAGCCATTCCATGTTACCCCATCCCCACCAGCTCCCCCTAGCTGTCCTCTTTCAGAGTCCTCTATAAGAAAAGGATTGCAAAGATTCCAATGGCCTTTCACTCGAGGTAGCCCAAGTTCTCCCTTGAATGTATATCCCTACTTTTCCTAAATAAAACCTCGCATTTGTCTCTGAGTGGCGCATGCTGAAATTCATTTTGAAATGGAAACCAAGGACCCTGATTGAAGCCTTTCTTTTTTTATGTCCACTACTTTAAAATAATTCTAATTATTTAATATGATCCAAAGGGTGAGTTCTTAGGGACAGAAATAGAATTACCCATGATATTGTCATCTGCATGAACCTAGAGGTCTTCCTTAGTTATTCTGAAAAAGAAAAAAAACACACACACAAAACTAGAATTTTGAAATAAACAAGACAAAACAAAGAGATTATTGGATCAGATCAGTGTCTGTCCCCACTGTCAATCTACCTATGACTGGTGTCCCTGCCATGGAGATATACAACGTAATCAACTGCAAACTACTGGTGATTCAAGTATTCTTGGACCCAATACGTAGTTTTCAGGGTGTTCTTTTAGCCCCTACCAGATCCTCTGAGCCAGCTCAGAGTCCATAGCTCAAAGTGCTTTATCAGCCCCTACAGAAAAAGGTAAACAAGCAAATAAAATAAAAGTTTCTTATAAAGGGAAGATCCCACCCCCAGTAACTTTGAGCACTCTTAAAAATTATAACTTCACATTTTCAAGCACACCAAAGGTTTTTCTTTCTGAGGACTCGAGGACATTTCCTAGATAAGACAAATGTGTATTAAGAAGAGATTTAAATATATACCTGGTGTTTCTTTCTCTTGACTAGGAAGGATGAATGCCTTTTTTGGCAAGGTTTTCTGTAAAAAAAAAAAAAAACAAAACAAAACTTCTGTTCCCTGTAGGTGAAGCTGTTTCCTTTTAATTAAACACAGGGTAGGTTTTTCCTCAATTGAGACAAGGGGTCAGACAAAGAAAAAAAAATTTTTTTTACTATAGGAGAAAAGAAATTAATATACTTTAGTTGAGGCAGTCTTTTGCCTCTATCAACAGTAACTGCATGGTGGGCCAGCTAAGCTGGAGCACAAAACAAGACAATTTTACAAAGACAGTGCTTACATTTATCACAAAAAGCTTAGAGAGTCAAAAGATGTGCCATTAAGGTATGTATTCCTCCTCTGACTTTTACATCAGAGTCAGAGTCAGTTCCCTTTAACACATGTTTTAGAAGAACCCCATGGTTGATGAACTGTGGGAGTACTCAAAAATGCTGGGGAGACCACCCCTCATATGTGTTTTTCCAGAGAAGTGGCATAAGTTCTCTCTGACCCAGGAAGAGGGACTAGAGTTTGGGCCCTTTCTTTGGTGCTTTTAAGCACTCATTTTCTAAGGGGGAATGGGGTTGGCCAGAAAAGGAGAGAAAGAGAAAAAAACTTTCCTATAAGTCCCATAGCTAGCAGTTGGTTTTAGAAGCAACACTTACACTGACAGACAACTAAAAAACCTGTGAGAGGTCCTACAGCAGAGAAAAAGGGAGAATAAAAGGAAAAGGAAAAAAGAGGGAACATTTGAGCTCCTGTGCAGCATTTGAGTTCAGAGACTCTCTCCAGGCCTCTAAGGACAACATCAGCACCACCTTTTTTTCCATTTGAATCTGCACAGCATGGGAGATTTCCCTTACCACCCACGAATGGGGAGACGTGGTAATCAGGGGAGACCAAGTTTATGCTCTTTTCATCCATGAAAGTGAAAGGGATTTTACACACACACTCCTCTCTCTCTCTCTCTCTCTCTCTCTCTCTCTCTCTCTCTCTCTCTCTCTCTCTCTCTCACACACACACACACACACACACACACACACACACACACACACACTGCATAAACACACAAATAGAACTTTTAAAAACAGAGAGGAAGAAAAAAACAAAAATATTTTAGTAGACTTACCGATGTCTATGTTTCTGAAACCCCATGTTGGTGCATCAAATTTTTTACATCATGGAAAAACACAATAATTCTGTGGAGAGTCCTAAGGCGTTCTGAGTCTGAGGATGGGAAACTCACCTCAGGACCTTCAGGGTCATTGGCTTCCATGTCAAAAAGAATCACAGCATGTGCCAATCAGAGGCAAAATAGAGGTTTTATTTAGGAAAAGTGGGAATACACATTCAAGGGAGGATCCTGGATACTCAACTTTGCTTTCATAGCCAAACCGCTCTATGAAGCCACAAAAGGAAACCTAACTGACCTCATTTCCCTAATCTTGACTTATCCAGAGCCTTTAACAATTTAAAGTAGGCCTTGTGACAGGCACCCACTTTGGGGATGTCAAATCCAAATAAAACCTTTTTTCTGTATTTGCATAGCATAAAGAACCAGGCTTTTGGGCTCCTGGCCCAATGAGCTGATGATCTTATAGTACCTGCCACTTACCTATCAAAAGAGTTAGACTTCATATATCAGGGATGTCCACTTTTTCTAAAGGTTCTGGCTTCTGTAACTCAACTGATCCCAGAGGCCCTCAAACTAACTTCTCATCACCCCCTTCTGGTGCTGTTCTCTCACAACTTACCTGAAATTCTTAGTCACAAAGTTCTCAACACTGTTTCAGATTCTTGCCTACAAACTCTCCACTCCATTCTCCTCCAGCCTGAAATCTCCTTTGCAAGATCCCCCCCCCTTTAAACCCTGCTAGCCTTTTGCCCTCTAAACACCCAGAAGACAATGACCAACATAACTATTCAGAGATTGTTGCATTCTCTGTGACCACCTTCCATTATATAACTGCCACTCACATTCTGGGGGAACCTGACTGGTTTGTGGATGGTAGCACATCAAAGGACCCCCTAACTATTGGATATGCCATTATTGAAGGATACCATGACCATGATCAATGTTATCCACCCAGGAGAGTGATTGAGGTATCCCCCTTACCTCCTCACACCACCTCCCAGCAAGCTGAGCTCATAGGTCTAACTTGAGCACTGACCTTAGCAAAAAAAAACAACAAAACTATAATTAATATATATACCTATCTATATGCAAAATGGCTTTGTTTTGGGGTCTACTAAAAGACAACAACAGTTGCTGGAAGTCAGGGCTCAGGACAATATGTAATTTTGTATACATTGCTTTGATGAAAACAACTATCTATTCCCTTACCTGAGCATCCTAAAAATTTAGAGACAATAATCAGACTGATAAAACACTCCTTAACAATCTTTAGCTGATAGAGCTGCATGTTGGATCTGTTTTGCAGAAGAAAGTAAAGGGTCAAAAGTTAGTATTAAGAAGAAATCCAAAGCTATGCCAGCAAGGTAAATCAGATATGGCCCTTCTAGCCACACTGACAAATAGTTGTCATACCATCAGAACCCAAAAAGACAAAAGGAAACCCAATAAATAAAAGGAGATATTTCTAGGCATGAGGAGATATTATAGTAAAGAACGTTAAAAAAAAGAATGAAATGAGCCGGGCGTGGTGGCGCATGCTTGTAATCCCAGCATTCGGGAGGCTGAGACCGGAGGATCCGGGTTCGCGGCCAGCCTCAGCTACCTAGTGAGGCACTCCGCAACTTAGTGAGACTCGGTTTCAAAATAAAGAATAAAAAATAGGGCTGGGGGTATAGCTCGGAGGTAGAATGCCCCTGAGTTCAATCCCCAG